>CVMT01000003.1:3268150-3341819 GCA_000985935.1 Talaromyces islandicus | reverse complement strand
GTTCTTCATTATGCAAAGGCTTCCTTTTTTTTTAAAAAAAAAAAAAAAAAAAAAAAGGCACGGGCTAACGAAAGCCAGTCGAGCATATCGCTTTCCATCCAGGAGCCGCTTCCTCGATTGGACCGTTGTTGGCTTTACCTCAAGCTTGATGGCCGTTGCCCTAGGACTCTCAATTTCAGGAGTTCTGAAAATCTACCAAGGCCATGCTGACCCAAACAGTCTTACATTTTGGAAGGCCGGGTCTGTCATGATCCTTGTGGTGTGGCTACTACAGGTCTTTTGGACGATTTTATCCTTGTGGGTCTCTGATGGAAAGACTTATGGTCCAGCACATCAAGGAAGCACTGCTGTAAGTAATTTAAAAGCCTAGCTTGTTAAGTCCCAATGGCTCATTGCTCGCTCGTTTCAGCTTCTACAAGGTGCCTGTGCTGCGCTTATTCCTATCGGGCTCCGAGTTATTTACAGCCTTATCGCGGTTTGCACTCAGCGAAGAGACCTCAGTCCAGTGTACGGGACAACAGCCGTTCGCGTCGTGCTCATGTTCCTCCCAGAAGTTCTCGCGATTGTGATTATGATCATCGTGGGCATCCGCACAAGGAATCTTCGACACATGAAATAGGGACTAGGCCACCAGACGGTGCATGATATTGTCGACGCTTTCATATGTATTTTATTATATGCTTCGGAATAGACAATGCTTCTTCAGTCTTAATAATGTTGTATCAGATACCGCACAGCCACTGGCGACGCCCAATAGGGCAAGAACTAGGCCCGAGTGGAGCGGTCCGGGTACTTTAATTGATGGAGATCGCTGCCCCAAATGGGGCCTTTTTTGGAGCGGACGCTGCCATTGGGCGGGAAACAAGATTGACCTTGTGCGTGACGCAACGGCTGCTCGAAAGGGAAGGCCGCCTTGGAAGGTGTCTTCCTTATTGGGCCTAGCAGGCCAAGGCAGCCAATAAGGGGGTCCTCGTGCAGCGTCATAGTTCCCGCTGGGTGCGGCGCTAGGCCCAACACAGCGGCCACTAGCCTCACTTTGTCTGGCGCACACCCAGAAAAGAAGGACCAGCACACTCGACGACGTAGCTTGACCAAGGGCTGTCCGCCAGCCTGCTGTCTGTCATCCTCGAATGCGCTCTCGCTTTAACTCCCCTTGGCCCCCGGCAGACGCTCTTTTATTAATTATTCTTCTTATTGTAATAATCATAGTAATATTTGTGCTTCGCTTCTCTTTGTCATTTTTTTCTTTCTGTTGCCTTTTGTCTTCTTCTTGCCCCCGCTGTTCTTTCAACCATCAGCCTCAAGCTGGCCTTCCGTGAGTGCGTCGCTCTTGGCGCTCGACCCGACTGTGGCGCCCATTTCTGACGAGCCACTTCCCGACACTTTCCTCTGCCAATATCCCACTCACAACCATCCTCTCTCTATTCGCGCGACATCTCGCCAGAACTGCGCCGTTGGGATCCTCTATCGAAACCACTCGTTCCGATTGTGCATGATCCCTGGCTGTGTGAGGAGAGGCTGGTTCGTGCGCCAGACCTGACAACCGCTGCGTTGTTCCCAGCGCTTCCGCCCCAGTCGCGATGTTTCGTCGCAGAAGTTCGTCTCGTCATCAGGTACGTGTCTCTGTGATAATTGGTAATTTCATACAATTCACTCCCAGTTTCTGCCCTCGATCCAAACATGGTCGCTCGTGTGCCCCTCATCCATGGTCGATATCTACAACGAATGCTTGTCTATCGATAGCAATCTCAAGATTTTTAATATCTTATCTATATCCATTGAGTTCTCAAGGCTAACTAACATCCCTGTTCAACAGCCGCTGAATACCACTCCGTCGGCATCTGCGCAAACCGCTGCTACCAGGGCTTTTGCGGCGAACAGAGATGCCAGTAACGCCCTGTCATCGGCCGCCGCTGCCGCCGCATTGCGAAGCCATGCAACCCCGCCGACATCCGTCGAGAATGTCCAGTCAAAGCGCATGCTGCAACGGCAGCTCTCTAACTCGTCCCGCGGCAGTGCAGCGACTGCTCCGGTTCGAGGCGGTTCCCTCCATCGGACCCCCAGCTCCGGATCCATGTCGTCCCGGACGTTTCGTGAACCTTCTCCCCATCGACCGCAAACCAGCTTCGGCGAGACAAAACGGCGTCCTCCCATGCCTCCGCTACCTCAGGGGCTCACAAACCTCACCAAGATTGGAGGAGGCCGACGCTCGTCCAGTGCCCAGGCCCCGCCTGCACGAGTTACCTCACCAGCTGCAGTGCTGCCGAATGGTAGGGTGACCAGTCTAGATCGGGCTTCCAGTCAAACTGCGAGAACTGCGAGCCCTGCGAGCCCCCCATCGCCACGTGTGGTCAGAAGTCAGCACTCACATCAAAACTCTCTCGAGCTTGAACGACCGGGGAGCCGGACATCAATCAACTTCTCATACCCGATGAATACGCGACCAAACTCTCCACCTCAGTCTCCCATACAGCATGAATTTCCCGGAAACTCTCCCGAGCAACCGCCTATTCGGTCTTTGTCCCCTGTGGAAGTGGCGAATATCCAGCAATCAGTCAACAATGCTTCCGGCTTAAAGGTTAAAAAGAAGCCTAAAGCCACGGCTCCCGGGTCTATAGAAGGAAGTCATCTGGCACAAAAGAGCATGGGAAGTCGACCTACAGGTACAGGCGTCCAGGGTACGCCAAAGCCAGACAAGTCAAGAGCTTCCCAATCTCTTCAATCTCCTAAAAGCCCCGTTTCCGATGGAACCTCAAAACGTCCCCGTCCGGTGATTGACGATAGGCCGCAGTCTCCTGTCGATATTGTTGAGAATAGTGTACCAAGCGAAGACACCAATAATATACGGACCAAACCTACGAAACGACCTTCAACCGTGATGGAAGATCACGACGCTGAAGAACAGGCGGAAGCTGCAGATACCGCTCCGCATAATTTTACAGAGCCCCCAGTCGTTGAACAGTCCCCCTTCAATAATAAAAGTGCAAACGCCCGTCCAAATCAGCGTCCTCCGGGGCATCTATCCATCGAAACCCCCGAAACAAAAGACCAAATGATTTCTAATTCACCGATGCGACTATCGCCCTCGACTTCCTCAACCCCGTCTTCACCAGCATCAGACAGACTTGCCGCCGACCAGACTTCGGACAAGCAGCACCCAAACAGACCGGCATCTATCAGCCCAAATCGATCCGCTAGGTTCTCAAGTCATTTAACAGTAAGTTCGGAATCACCTATACATGAGCCCCCGCCGCGATCAATGTCGCCTGCAAAGCCAGCTCTGAAGATATCTTCATCGCCCGATCGCCGTCTTTATATCGGACCTCGAACCGGTCAGACCCCAAGTGAGATATCGGATGCCACCTCTGTGGCCTCGGATGACGGATCGCGCGCGGGCTCAAAAAAGAAGGCTGTCAAGGTCAGCTTTGACGATGGGCCGGAAATCGTTGGAGTGGCTGCAAGCCCTCCTACCTCGCCAGAATCCATTGATACTCCTCCAAGCCCTATTGAAAAGACAAAGTCACGGAGTTGGTTTTCGATTGCGAAGAAGAAGATCAGTCTCAAAGATGCGAATGATGACGATTTCGAATCTGTTCTTAAGCCTAGACCTGCACTCCCGTCTTTTGGCAGCATTCGCGGCACGAGAGAATTCGATGAACCTACGATGAGCGTGATAAATGATGACAACGAGTCCACTTCTTCATCTGACGACGAGCTTGCAAATTTTTCTGCGTCAAACGACCACGCCATCGGTGGTATCCTGGCCAGTGCTTTCTCACAGAAAGGACAGTCTGTTGGCGGATCAGACCCTCAAGATAAGGAACCTACAGTCCAGAACACTTGGTCCGAGACAAAAGATACTGTCTTGGGAGACATTAATGAAATCCCATCCGGTCCTATGCAACAACAACTTCCTACGGTCGTTGAAGAATCAGACTCTACACCTGTGCAAACACCTACTGTTGCATTGGATGGGCCGCTGTTAGGAGCAAATGTCGATGGCTCTTTGGAAGCTGTTCCGACGATTTCCATTCAGCCCGCAACGCCCGGAGGAGACAATAGGAAGAGTCTTGAAATACAAAACATGCCTGGTGGATTCCCGATGTCCTCACCTGAGCGAAGCGCGACCGGTAAAGCTGAATCGACACCGGCTAGCGCTGTTTCACCTCAGACGGGACCTTCTGCATTTGCTACTGATGCACCTACAACGGCCGATGATGATGATGGAGAATCTGAGGAGAGTGTCTATAGTGATGCTGCCGAGGATCCAGACGGCTTTGACGGTGACGGGTTCGGGTCAATTGATGCAATCGTTGACAGTCCCATGCCTCCGAAAGCCGAGCCACAGTATCAGGTTCCAGAAAGCCCGAGTCCTTCACGTGTATTGCCGGCTACTGCAGTCGCAGTCTCTCCGCCACAGTCGCCCTCTACTCCGCAAGCCACGGCTCCTGAACCGTCCACCCTGTCTACCGCTGTTACGTCTGAGTCACCATCGGCTCCAAAGGCTGCTAGTCCAACAGAATCTGCCGAGCCTGTCCAGCAGCACAAAGATACAAGTTCTGTAAATGCTTCAAGGACTGCTGGAAAACAGAAAAGTTTCGATGCTTACACTTCTTGGCCGCTTCCATCCAAGGATGCTCCGTCATTATCAGGACCTGCTCAAAATAAAGCAAAGAGATCCATGTCTGGAGATCCCCACCAAGGGTCGCACCTGCGGAAGGCGTTGGGAAAGAATGAAAAAAGTCTGCGAGCAAATCCGCAAAACAGACACTCAACACCCGTCATGCATTCTGTGCCTATTTCTAAACGCACATCGTCACCTCCACTTCCAACTAGTCTATCATCCAGAAAACAGAGCAGTGTCAAGACAGCTCAGAAGCCGATAACACTTACGGGCAGCCTTATAAGCGCAAGGGGCGATGATAGCGACTCAGATAGCAGTTTCAAGCGGACCAGACGGTCATCCCGAGTTGATGGTCAGTATTCGATGAAAAGGACGATGCGAGCGGCGAGACCGGTCAGCATGGCCACAGCGGAAACGATGGTCGGAAGATCCACATCTCCACGGACATCATCCATGCGCATGACAATGCGTGGGCCGCCTCCGGAACGCTCATCATCGACCTTTGGTAGCCTGCGAAACAAGACGGCCAGTCCACGGATGAGGACGTCAACCACGGCACCCACGCTCAGATCTCGGATCGTTGACTCTGACGATGAAGGAGATGGTGACCGAAATGTTTTCCACAGTCGATTTGCAGACTCGAGTGATGATGACGAGCCACTACCGAGTAACTTGACACCTGTTCGTGGCATACCTCGTCGCCGAGGCGAGCTCGACCGTGAATCGACTGATCTAGAAGACAGTTCCGACGAAGAAAGTAAACGGGCTGTTCGAAACGGGACTATCAGACCGGGCTCGCAAATGACGCCGGCTGAAATCGAAGCTATCTTGTCTCAACCGAGAAAGCGTGGCAGTATTCTTTCCCGTTTCACATCGAAAAGCAAGGATGGCAAAGTTCGCAAGTCTGGCTTTGAAAGTGCAGCGAGAAGAGACACTCCGTTAGAGCGCACACGAGTGGAGCTAGCTCAGGTTAAAGAACCAGAACCAGATGTTCCCGGGGCCAGTCGATCGACACCGCCAAAGCTTCACAAGAAAAACGCGACTGCCCAAGGATCAACTTGGCCGACCGCCATGCCGCCGCCTTCGAGAGATGTACCCAGTCGACCGTCAACATCAGAAGGGCTCGTGAATGGTGTTGAGCGGCCGACTTACATTCGAAAATCCACTTTGGACAGCTTGGAATCCGAGCCCATCGGAGCTGCCTCTGATGTGGTCATTGGACGGACCGGTCGGAAAAAACGCTTTCCGTTGTTAAGAAAAGCCTTTGGTCTACGTGATTGAGGCCGAGTGACTTGTCTGGATAAAATGTACTCTTTTTTGATGTTCGACACATTCTAATATCTTGTTAAACCTTCGGTTCTTTTTTCCTGCAAAAACAGCAACTCGGCTGTATTTGTCTGACCTTCTTTTGTATATTTTCTTTGATTCCCCAAGGCGATACTGCCGTTTACCTTTTTTTTATATTTTTTTTTTTTTCATTGACATTTTCTAATGAACTTATATATCTGGCTGGTGTCGATTTGATATGCACCTCGCAAGGCCAGTCCTCTGCAAAATGTTTTCTTGCAATTTCGATCTTTGATCTTTTGGTTCTATATATATACAAATGGTTTGGAAAACAGGTGCAGGGACTTATGATTTATGAATTAGACTTGGGCCATGGGAAGAGTGGTGTAATCAATAACATTTGAATTTGTTCAACATAGATATTTATAAATACTATTTGCAGTTGACTGTGTATGATATTGTTTGTATTTGTCAGTTACATGTACTGATACGAGGTGCGACAGATACCTATGTAAACTTCCAATTGATTTGACAAGTCCAAATTGACCATCCATGTCAACTCTCAGCTTGGTTGCCAATCAATGAAGAACACGCTGACGGCAAAGCTTGAGGCTGCAGCACACGGTCCACCCCCCAGTCGGCATTACTCAAGCTGTACGTACTCCACAGAGCGGAGCTATAACAATGAGATTTTAAGAGTAAGGTTTAAAAGAAGAGAAATTGCGGCCCAGATCGTGAGAGCTAGCAGCAACCCTACCTGGACTGGTTGAGAAAGGAATTCAAAGCTTTTCAAAGCTTTTCACTCCTACCGGGGAATAATAATACGAATTAAGTGTTTATAAAGCCATTACAGTATTCCATTGGGTTAATAAATATATATATATATATATGTATGTATGTATGTATGTTTTTTGTGATGGCTCAATTGTGCCAGCGCTGTTGTTGTGACCATGTCTCAGCTCGGCGCGGATCGGAGAAGCACCGACCCGATCGGGGCTAGAGGCGAGGTGGTTGCCATAGAGACGCGGAGGCGCGTCGGCCCCACAGGCGATCTAGACTGGTAATTTTACCAGCCTTGTATCGTGTTGTGGCGTGACGGTACGGGCTGTATGCACGTGAAATTGCCACGGCCGTCGAGCGCTTGAGCAAGTTGTTGTCCAGCCATTGCTGCAGCAACAATCGAGAAACTGCCGTGGTTAATGCACGATGGTTATGGATACTTAGGGAATAATCGTAATCAATATAATAATAGTAATAATATTACAGTAGCAACACAGAGGAACCGTACTGAAGAGGAATCACAAGCTGTAGCCGAACACCTCGGGTCATCAGCGCGCTAGCTTCATTTCGACTAGCTTTGTTTACATGCGGCCACAACAAACACGCACACGCTTCGCAGTCGCTGCTGCCACGCCCGCCGCACCTGCTGCGCTTGCCCAGCCTCCCCTGACAGAAACTCCATAAACAAGCCCCGATCCCATCCTCACATTCCTCTTCCTCCATCCCCTCGATCTACCCCAATCCAAGAATTCTTCCATTCCAACTTCAACAACCTTCTACATCTTTACGTTCTCCCCGCAACACAACGTGGTCGGATAAGCTTGCTGCATTCCAGTCTTTCTTATCCCCCTCGCTCTCGTTGCAAACCACGATCCTCCCCCAGTAGTCTTTTCTTGTCTCGCCTTTTGACTCCCAGGTCCAAAGGCATTCGAGAAAGGACGCCCAAAGGACAGTCAATCTGGACTTTGAGGCGCGCGTACCCATCCCCTTCAGTGTCTTCCCGTCGTCGTACCGGAGTGACGCTGTCTCTGAGACTACTCAGACCCGAGTAGAAGGAGAGGTCGATATCAATTCCACTTCGCGCGTCAGACGGGAAGATACTGTTGGTGTTGCTGCTGCTCAACAACTTCCTGACCCCCGTCGCTACGGAAAGGAAGAAGTCGACGTTCGCATCTCCGAAGACCGCCGTCGTTACGAGCCTGCTACTACTACTACTACTCGAGTTTACGAGGAACGTGACCGCTACTACAACAACCAGCCGCAGGTAGAGCTCTCTCGTGATCGGTACGTTATTTCTTTTCTTTTTTTTTCTCTCGTCTGCGTGTTTCTTCCCCTCTGTTTCTGGTTCTGTCCTGTTATCCCAATTCCCCCGGGCAACCAAACCCCCCAGCGAAAAAACCACGCAACAAACAAGCGGTGGAAACGCCCCACAGACCGGGCCTGACTGTTTGGGCTGTGACAATAGTCACAACACAAACTAGGCCTCGCCACTGGTCTAGCACTGGCCTAGCTCCTTGCCAAGCTCTTACGTGGTCTGCCCCTAAATCCTTAGCCTCCACCAATCACCGCTTTTGTTGTCTTTTTTCTTTTTCGTACTTTAGCCTCGCGTCGCGCACATTAATACCTGACACTTCCCCAATAGCTACCAAGAACCGATTGGTCGTTACGAAGAACAACGCATCACTCAAGACAAAGCTCTTGAGACTCAGCTTGACATCACCGAACGCGACTACCGTCGTCGTATCCATCCTACCTACGACGTCAACGTCTACGACCGTCGCTACCAGCCTTCTACCGAAGCTTACCGCGCCGACGCCTACGAGCTCACCAGCCAAGGTCGTGCTCCCTACCCCCCTGTTGACGTTTCTGTAAACAAGGAGACTATCAGCGAAACCGCCCCTAAGTCCAAAATGGGTTACTACGACGACGAAGGTCACTACCACTCCTTCCGCCGCGGTGTTGAGCGTGCTGCCGACCGCATCCTCCACCCCTTCCACCACGACCACAAGGAAGAGGTCGTTGTCGAGGGTCCCTCTCGTTACCGCGAGGGTGTCCGCGAGGATGTCCGCATCGTCGAGCCTCGTGGTGGCCTCGCCAACAAAGAGAGCGTCCCCATCCCAGTTCACTTTGTTCGCGTCGGTGACCTGCTCATCCTCCAGGGCCGTCCTTGCCAGGTGATCCGTATCTCTGTCTCCCCCCAGACTGGCCAGCACCGCTACCTCGGTGTCGACCTCTTCACCCGTCAGCTGCATGAGGAGTCGAGCTTTGTCTCTAACCCATCTCCCTCCGTCGTTGTCCAGACCATGCTGGGTCCCGTCTACAAGACCTACCGTGTCCTGGACATCCACGATGACGGCCGCATCACCGCCATGACCGAGACTGGTGATGTTAAGCAGAGCCTCCCCGTCGTCACCCAGGGTTCTCTCTTCCAGCGCATCCGCGACGCCTACAGCGACGGCCGCGGCAGCGTCCGCGCCCTCGTCATCAACGACGGCGGCCGCGAGTTGGTCGTCGACTACAAGGTCATCCACGGCTCCCGTCTGTAGATTGTGAAAACCGAGAAAGGTTAGTCCCGGCAGTTCCCGTCGTCTTCCCCCTGGAACATGTCGCTGACGTCACCCAACAGCCAACGCAATTTTCTTTTTCTCCTACGTATACTTAAATGTCAAAAATAATGGAAAGAGCTAGACTTGTCTTTTCTACGGTTTGAGGGCCGGGACTTGGTGTCCGATACGATGGAACATGTATGATGGTCGGACCTTGGCTCATGAGGCCGGGTTCTCTATTTCCTTTTTGTTTTTTTAATTATTTCCTTTGTACAATCATGTTTTATCTAGGACTTGAATAACATTGAACGTCACTTAAAAATTCTTTTTTCATCCCTTGCGTGAACGTGGCACACGTGTTGTTTGTCACCAGATAAGCTTGATTTTAGTGTGGCTGGGTAGAATGTGAGATGACTCACGCCTTGAGCAACGTTGAAAACATGCTTTCTCCATGCCTTTCTTTTATGTACATTCTTATGGCATGATTTAATTCGTAGAATTGATTTACTCGGGAAGAAAAATATAATCTAAATTGGCGATAATATTGAGAGTAAACATCTTGGATATTGGGATGGGTGGGCGTAACTTGGCATACCAATTGATATATATATCCTGGCTTAATGGTCTTTGAACTTCATTCTTGTCTTTCGGAACGTTGATATCAACCAATCAAGTAATGAAAAACTCTAAAAATTTCAAAATCCGAACGCATCAGAAGCCAATGTCCAACACTGGCATCCAATTGATGCGGAGGATATTCCATGTTGAGTTCAAAGGTCACCTACCCTATAGATGACTTGAACATTTGAAATCGTACACGCAGATCACACATGAATATGTAAAATTTTTTTTTTAAAAAAAAAAAAAAAAACATCGGAAACCAACATTAATGTAACAAAGCTATCGATTGATAATTTTAATAATATATCCTGACATCACTATAGATAGATCAAACTCCCACAAACATCTGCACTTGAATACAGCAAACTCGCACAGGCCATGAAGCGACTGAAAAGCACCCAATTCAACAATATATAAACACCATTCGAAAAAGGAAAAAAAAAGACAGCAGACCAGAGGCAGAGAAAAGAAGAAACACCGATTGACTGATCCTGCAATATGCACAACATGAACACGACAAAAGGTAAAGGAAAAAATATCAAAGCGTACACCATGCTGTTGGTCTGTAGCTATAATGAGAGGAGGGTGAAAAAGACAGAAAAAAAAAAAAACCCCAGTCAATGGGAGACTCGCCAGTAGTAATGTATAACATAGTAGTACATGATCGGAACACCTATAAGATATGCATGCACGCACCCAGGAGAGAAAATAAACCCAGAAGAAGAAAATCAAGAGAAGGGAAGGAAAGGAAATTCGTCAAGACAATGACAACCGCCTAGCACAACACCAGAGTTGGGTATCGACAGGTGTGGGATATAAAAGAGACAGCAAAACAACCAAAAATCCAGAGCAAGCCTAAATGAGACATTGTGGTTATTGAACACAGAGAGTATGAGTATGAAAGGAAATATAACATGACATGAAGGAATCACTTTTCGCCATATTTCCCATACTCTTGCTGCCACTTGAGTAGATGACGAGTGAGAACATCCATCATCTCAACGCTGGTAAGTTCTTTAAAGTCTCGCTCTCTTCCTGCAGCTTCGCCGTCAGTCACAGATGCGGTAGAGCCGTCCGTAGAAGCGCCTTCGCCGTTCATAGCTAGGAAATTTCCTAGTTGCTCCTGAACGCCTTTGACTAAGGTGCGAGAGCTGCTCCCATTCCCATTGTTGTCGGGCGGTGTCACCGTTTCCCCGCTTGCCGCCATCTCGACTTGCATGCGTGAGATGAAATCTAGAATGGCAGATACGCGCCGTTTCATCTCGCTCATCGAGGTGCGATTGGGGTTCAAGTGACGAGCTTTCCCTGCCTTGCCAGAGTCGGCCCCGTTTGCATGAAACCCGTTGGGTCCGCTCAGGCTAGGCGAGTCTCGGCCATTATCACGGAACTGTCCCCCGTGAGGTGAGTTTGGGGAGTTGTTGCTATCTCCATTGGCATCGCGCTCCCTTGTATATTGATTGCGTCCTACCCGGCCTCCTCGGCGCGCTGGAGGGCGGCCAGACTTTCGTGTTGATTGACGTGGAGCAGGTGTTGGCTCTGCGGGCAGGACGGGCGTTTCTGGCGTGGCTTCTGAAGGCTCAGGCTGTTCAGCGGGCACAGGAGCCGCTGTAGGAGGGGGCTTCGTGGGGGATGGTTCGGCTTCACGGTCGGATTCTATTGCATTGTTGTTAGATCCTCACAAAAGGTGAGAAAGGGGTTTGCAAATCTTACCATCTCCTCTTTTCTTCTCAGAGCGGGATTTCCTGCGTCCGGCGGTGTCTACTCGTTCTGATTCTGGTTCTTCCGGCTCTTTGGTCTCTTTATCTCGCTGATTGCGAGAAGGAGCAGCTCTTTTGGGTCTGTTGGCACCGTTCATTTTTGTTTTTGTCTCATCCTCAGACACTGGTTGTGAAGCGGGCATGCTTTGCTTGGATACAGCAGATGGAGACGGTGAGCTGGTGCGTGGACGTTTGACGGCAGCTTGTTTGTTCCTGCAAACGGGTCAGACAATGCTAGGTATTCTCAGGCACCGCATAGCGCAACTTACGCTTCGCTATCGCTGCGGCTTCTTTTTGTTCTTCGCGAGCTTGTCTCGTCATTGCTCATTCTCGTCTCTTCCTTGCTCTCCTCGATGGCTCGTCGAAGCAGTTCCTCTTCATCATAAGCAGCATCTCGACTATTCATTGTGGAGCGCCGTTTCGGGTTGTCGGTCTGTCTGGATTTTGCATCGCGTGACGAGCGAGAGTGATCTCTTGATGACTCGCGGGAGGGCGACCGCGGGCTGGACACTGGCGCAACGGGTAGGTATTGGGACGAAAGTTGGCTGTGATATCGTAAGCGTCTTGTCCACATAATGGCACGGACTTGGTCATGGCAACTTTGTGAGGTGATAGAAAGTGATATTGGGATCTCGGAAGAAAATGGCCAGATGGCGGTGGGGGCAGGATGTGGATGAGGGGGAACGCAAGTGTAGATAAGAGTCATCGAGAAGAAATCACACGAACAACGTCCTCGGTTGTCTCCACCGCAAGAAAATTGGAATGACTTACCCATTTGACTCGGTGATGACCTTGTGTAGATCCTTGCGACACTGCTCGCAGTAGTACTCATCGGGGCTCATCGCCTCGTCCATGATTCCAACACAGCCACCGTGCTGCCAGACCTTGCATGAATCGCACTGGATAAACATGCTCCCCAGCTCTTCGCCGAGAGGGTCGGACTCTATTGTCGCAAGCTTGGAGCTGTCCTTGGCTCCGACCTGATGAGGGCCGTTGCGAGCGGTGGAATCCTGGCGGGACGGTGGAAGACCCGGATACTCCTGCTGTCCACACAGACATCTTGTTATTTCCTCCTCCTCATTCTCATCATCCTCGTCCTCATCTTCGGCGTCGCCGTTGCGGCCGGAAGGGGCGCCATTGTCTTCGTCTCGCACACGTTGGCGCTGGCGCGTCTGGGGCAGATCAGGTTTGCCATCCGAGTCGTCGAGGGACTGCGATCGCTGGGTGGAGGATCTCTGAGGAGAGGATATTTTGTGATTCGCACGAGTATTGCGGTCGCCGCGACCGAGAGAGGCCCCCGAGCTGCTGGAGTTTGTGTGTTGGAGCAGGGCCGGCGACGGTTGTGTGGTGCGAGCTCGAGAAGAACGACGGGGCGACATGGCCACAGTGGGTGGTGAGAAAAGTCAATAGAAAATTTCGCAGAGAGGGATCTCGCTGCTCAAGACAGCTGGCCAAAAGATGGCAGCAGCGGCACTGGGCGAAGCTGTGAAAGCTCTGTTTTATTTTTTCCTTTCGAACGCGCTCGAGGACTCGAGCGTGCTCTGGTGGCTCGGCGGGTGGCCGATGGAAGAAAAACGCAGGGAGACAATTGACAGAGGGCAGGCAATGATAGTGCCTGTTCCAAATAGATCGTCCGGCGAGCAATCGAGCCGCTACATAGTCTGGAAGCAGCAGGGGAAGCGAGAGAGGCCTGTCGTGGGGAGAGCGAGAGAGAGAGTAGAGGGAGAGATGCGAGTTTGGGATGGGGGGAAAAGACGACGGAACGGGGATGGCCGGTTTTTGCTCCTGCCGGCGGCTGCTCGTCTCTAGTGTTACTTCCTTCCCCGCTCGACTCCCCAGCTGAGCCCAGCTTTGTTGCGATGCATTGCTGCTTCTCAGACTCGCTCTTCACTCACTGCTCAGTGCTTTCAGTCTCGATGAATTGAATATTTTCTCTGCAGGCAGTCAGTCTATGCTGCTCGGCGTTCTCGTGGCAAGCATTCTGACGCTGCCCCTCCTCGCCGAGCCCTCTCGACGTCGCTGCGTCGAGCTGCCTCATTCTGCTGACCAACTGCACGGATCGCATCGAGAAGAGGGACTCAACGGCTCCGGCGATATCCTTCAATACGTCACTGGGACTACACTGGTGTACCGACAGATGTTGGTTGTATGTGTCGATGGCCAAGTCGAGACACTGGGATGTGGCCCTTGGGTCTTGCTTTCACCTGACAGCCAGGATCACGGAAGAACAAAACCTGCACAAACTGAACAATGAACAGCTGAAGAATTGGAAGCAGAAAGGCGCCTGCACATGGCAACAAATTACCTGGCGACGGGGCAGTCGAAGATTGTAGCTCGTTCTGGCGTGCGCATCGAGATAGAGAGCTTCGGCATGGCCAGAAGCAAAGTACACTACGTAAGTGCCTAGACAGTCTTATCACATGCGGCACGATGGTTGTTGATGAGCTGCCTCATGGCTCATCTGTCTTACAAAGGCTGCAAGGAAGATGGAAGCAAGAACAGGCGGTAAAGAGTTAAAGAGCCACTTCAGACGTCCTCCTTTGATGTCACCAGTAGAGCGCATGCAAGACAGGGCCCCCGAAGGCCAGACCATGCAGAATGCATGCATTATACCTCAGTAAAAGTAATATTATTCTTGCTTAATCTTCTTATTCTTCCGTCGTCGGCGTCCTGCTTAGCGATCATGGACGTTCGGCTAATCTGGGCTTAGCGCGGCATACCCGAGTGGCCGCCACGGTCTGCTTAGTTATTACTAACCTGCGTTGCTTCATCCTCAACGAAACAGATCGAATACGTGTTACTCGCCCCCTCCTGCTGCTCGTCCGCACCCTCTCTTCTGCGTCTCTCGCCTGCTCTCTGCATCTGCTTC
This sequence comes from Talaromyces islandicus, assembly GCA_000985935.1. Lineage (NCBI taxonomy): Eukaryota > Fungi > Ascomycota > Eurotiomycetes > Eurotiales > Trichocomaceae > Talaromyces > Talaromyces islandicus. Next base: position 3,327,335 of record CVMT01000003.1, on the reverse strand, counting down.
ACGTTTTTGGCATTGCCCGCTTGCACCGCACCATACGCCGGTGGGCGTGCCTATCTTCTCACCCGTGATTTGTCTCCTTAAAAGTCTGCTGCTGGGCAGTTTACCTTACCTGTGTGAGTACGACAGAGCTGCACCAGAGTTGCATCCTGGAGGCTTTTGATAGCCTCTTTCCTTTTTTTGTCTTTTTCTTTTTCTCTTTTGGCACCTGCAGTTTCACCTTCGATGCTGTGTGTGCCATTTGCTACAGCGGTCGACCGTCGGCTCCCGTGGACCCTGCTGATATCGGATCTCTCAGTTTGGTTAGGATTTTGATATCTCCTCGATCTGTACGGAATTTCCGTGGACAAGTCCGGAACTATCACATCGATACTCTACCAGAGACGATTTTGGGGTCTTACGTTTGGTTTCTGGAGGAGTGTGCGTGAGAGGGCCGCTGTGTGTGAACGGGAATATGGCTGCCACAATGAGTATGTCGTCTGGAAAACTGGGAATTTTTATACTTTTTATTTTTTATTTTCAACACTGACTCGATCAGGTGGACCATATTCGGCCATGCCGGATACGCCGTCCCCCGTCTATCCTGACCGTCTTATCCGTCCTCTCCCGAAGCGTCCGTTGCGCTCTCGTCTGTCCCCAGAAGCTGCAGGGTCGATTATGTTTCCGCCAGCGCCGCCGGTCTCTCAGTTGTTTTATGGCTCCTATTCCGAGCATGGAGATACCCGTGACAGCAAAGTGTACATGCGGCAAAATTCGGCCGAGTCCTACAGCCACGAACACAGTCCTGATAGAGACCAGCGTCATCCGTATGAAAATGGTGTGTCCGAAGTCGAGAGCGGTGACGAGGGAAGTCCAGTCGTTGTCCGACGCAGTGCTGGCTTTCGGGGATCGTCGCTGTCTCCCTCGACTCCTGTTCCGAATGGCCAGGCGGTGCAGTCTTCTCCAGGCGGGCCGGATGGGTATGATGCATTTGAAAATACCAACAACAAGAAAAAGCGAAAGATTCCCACGTCAGGGGCTTTGAACAGCCACCATTCTAGTCTCACTTCCGACCTTGCTAGTATGGGCATATCTAGTTCTATGGCAGGGTCGCCGGTGGGACTGGGGGATTCGGCAACGGGCACATACTATGGCTCTGGCAGTCCTGCTACCTCGAGTGTGGGAAGTGTGATGTCTGGACCAGGGCGTGGTCGGTATGGTCGCCATGCACCACGGCCTGTGGGCGGGCGGAATTCTCTTTCTGCCCACCCGCAAAATAACTGGCTCGGTGGACGTGGTCGTCGAGACATGACGTCTCCGCACGCAGGCACAGGTAAATACATATTGCTACTCAATTGGCTCAACGGGCTTAATTGAAATTGGTCAAGGTTCGTTTTCCACTGACAGCGAGCTAGGTGAGACAGGCACCAAGCCAGATCAAGGCATTATCTCGACGGCGATTGCCAACGCAGCAGCACTCTCTCCTTCGCCAAAGGGAGGGAATAATGTCAGTTTGCTTGACCAGCAAGCAAACAAGACGACTCCTACCAAGACACAATTCACCTTTACATGCGAATCGGACAGCTCCAAGAGCATTGCGATGCACCCTCCCAATCCGTATCCTCTATCCCACCCACGCATGCCAAACCCGTCGATGAACGCGCGCGACTTTGCCACGCAGACACCTCCCAATATGGGCCAGCAGGTGCCTCCTCTGCCTGGCGGCGGGACGCCAACGAATAACCCAGGGCAGCGGCCCAGACGGTCTCGAGATAGCATGTATGCACTTGCAGCGCGGCGGCGCAAAATCCAGCAGCACTACGCCAACATCCACAATCCGCCGAGCCCAGAAGACATCTGGATCTGCGAGTTTTGCGAGTATGAGACGATCTTTGGGGAGCCGCCCAAAGCTCTTATTCGACAGTATGAGATTAAAGACCGCAAGGAACGACGCCGCTTAGCCGAGAAAAGACGGCTGCTTGAGAAAGCCAAAATGAAGGGACGCAAGAACAAGAAGGCGACGAAGAATGCCGCGAAACACCCCAACGCTCAGCAACCTGCTCATCACGGTTCGGACCATCATCATTCGATGGACCCGCCGCACCCGGATGATTATCTGGGTGAATACGACGACGAGATACCGCCGATGGCAGCGCCAGCTCCTCCACCCGCGAATCACCACCGAGCGCCTGTACCGCCGAGTGCTGGGCGGCCGCCTCCTCTAGCAGGGCCGATTCCAGAGGGCACAGCAGGCAGCGGGCTGGACCGGCCAGCCTGAAGAGATGCCGGGCAGAGTGATTATATTGTCGCATGGTAATGGCCTCTGCCCGGCTCGACGGTGGTTGATTATAAGCGTGTTCTTGTTTGTTTCGGGTTTGTCTTTGTTTGGTTTTGTTGGTTGAATCCCCTCTCATCTTTTCATTTTCATTTTCATTTTTTTTTCCCTCTTCTTTTTTTCTTCACAAATTCACAACATTGAAGCATCACCAGTGCCTGCTAGCGGGACGTTGCATGGAGTCGTCAAGACCCGACACAAATCAGAGGAAGAACGTCACGGTTGGACGTGACTTGCAGAGGAGGAATTCGACGCGAATTGAATTCGGAAATAATTGGAAACTGCATTGGAAACCACCACTACTACTACTACGTAATAGGTGTATCTATTTATGGCAGATGCTGGGACACACCGAGCCAGCGAGTGCTCTTGTCCATACATACAGAAATATCAATGAACAAATGAAACTTGGTATGTAGTATAGGGTGCAAAGTAGCTCTGATGAACGGCCAATCAAACAGCATTTGATGTATATACATATGACTATATATAGCACTACCATTAAGCATGTACGTAGTATAGGGCATGGGGTGTGTAGTGGGGAACTCAACCGCTGGGTCGGCGCTTAACCCGCTGACGAAGGGCGTTCGTTGGCCAGCAGCGCTCGATTCCTCAAGCAAGCTCCGTTGTGCATCTGTTACAGACAGAATCGTGCGACACAATAGCTATTGTTAGCACTGTTAGCACTGCTAGCATTTTGTCTGGTGTTTGGCTCGCAGCTTCCTTGGCTGGGCTAACTAGGGACGAAACCAGGCGGGAGTTGTTTCTTCAGCATGGGAACCACCAGCCTGCAGCAAATGGAGACTTGCATGTCGCCAGGCCTGCTCTGAAACCGAAACACTGAGCGCAACCTTTTTTCGGTTTTATTTTTGTCGATTCGAAAGAGTAATACAGACTATAGCTCGTTTGGGCAGTTTGGCGGCATTCCTTTTTTTGTTGCTGTTTTAGATGAGTAAGCGTCTGGCCATGGGTATAAGAGTGCAGGTACGTCCGTCAACCTGTTTGAGCTGGTCAGTCAGCCAGTCAATTTATCACTTTCTTTGCCTTTGTCTCTTTTCTTTTATACTCTCTTCTCTTCTTTCTTTCTTCTTTCTTCCTTCTTTCTTCCTTCTTCCTTCCCCCTTCTGCTCGGGCCTATTGACTAGGTCGAGTCATTCATTCTCTACAAAAGCCTTGTCATCTGAAAGAGTCATTCATCATCCTCACCTACCATTTAAACCCCCTCCACAACCTCTCTAGAGACATCGCCTGTCCATCTTTTCTTTTCAGCACAAAAAAAAATGTTCTTCCTCATCTTCAAACTCCTCCGCGTCGGCGTTAACCAAGCCAAAAAGCGCAAAAATGGCAACCAGCAACATGACGGCTGGTACGACAATGGCAATCGCGAGATGCAATCCCAAAACATCACCGGTCCCGGCGACCGATCCGCCACAAAATCCACGCTTGACAGCATCCTCCGCTTCTTCCAGTTCGTCATGGGGCTGACCGTCGTGGGGCTGTATGGCGTCGACATCCACCACGCGCACGAGAAGAACGTGTCCGCAGACGCAAAATGGGTATATGCCGAAACCACCGCCGGCCTGGCCGTGGTCACCGCGACGATAATCATGCTGACGCCGTTTTTCATGAAAAAGCGGTCGTTGACAAGCGTGCATGCGCTGCAGCTGCCCGCGTTTGTGTGGGAGAGTGTGCTGTGTGTGCTGTGGCTGACGCTGTTTGGCATCTTTGGCAAGATGTATATCGGCGAGGATCCCGAGGGGGACAGCGGCATCACGCGCATGAAGCATGCCGTTTGGGTCGATTTGACCAATTTGCTGCTGTGGACTGTCTCGGCGACGTGGTGCGGTCTGAGATGGTGGAAGGGCAAGGCGTCGGCGCCGGAGCCGTTTGAGAGTGACAAGTTGTATGAGCAGTCTTAGTCTCTCTCTCTCTCTCTCTCTTTTCTTTTTCACCACTCTCTATCACTCTACACGGAAGATATTCGCAACATGATAGTTTGGCACTGGTGTCGAGCTTGTCGGCTCTGGCCCTCTTGACGGGCCTGCATTTTTAGCTCTCTCTCTCTCTCTCTCTCTCTCTCTCTCTGTCTCTCTCTCTGTTTAATAGCACACTGGATCATCTGGAGTTACTGGAGTTGGCGTCGTTGCTTATTACTTAGGAGTACACTATGCATGAATAACACGTTTATTCCACCAATCTTTAAAAAAAAAAAAAAAGAAAAAGAAAAAGAAAAAAAAAGTATGGGCATCCGTAGACAAAATGCTGATAAAACTTATAACCTGACTCACAAGTTGTACAGCTATTTCGGCCGCATCAGACTGGTAAGCTGCTCTCCAATGTCCTGAGACTGTTTCGACACGGAAAACACGCCGCTTGTGGTTCTCTGCGTCGACGACGGGGCAACATGTGTCTGGGACGTGCCAATACTAATAGCCATGGGTGCTGGCCCACTGTCCCGTTTGCGGGGGGAGCTCAGAGACAGCGTTGGCGAATTGTTGCTGGGAAGAAGCGCAGCGGGTGCTCGTTTTGCTGGCGACAGACTGCGGGATACACTGGGTATGGAGGTTGCGCTTGTATTGCTGTTATTGTTAACAAGCAGATCCTTGAATTGGGAGGAGCTGAGGTTCGAGGTCAGCGAAGACGCGCCGCCCTTGCTGCCGACAGACTCGTGGCGTTTGCGCTCGACGAAATGGGTCCGGAAATCCCGGTCGACAAGATCTGTGGCGGACTTGACGGCTTCTGGTGCGGTCGTCACATGTCCAAGCTCCTCTGGGCTGCGGTGACGCGCAACGCTGCTGACTGAAAAATTAGCAGGAGGCGGGCTTGACGGAGATGTCGCCAGGGAGGCCTGCATGGACGTGATGTCATCGTCGCTGGGCTTTAGGTAGGCCAGGGATCGCCAGGGGAGCTCGGCATCTTCTTGCATGTTGGAATGGTCTTGGCACAAGTCAATCAGCATACCACGGGAATACGCGGAGACATAAACCTACCCTTTGGGTTGGGCGTTTCTGCCACTGGGTCGGCTTGTTCAGTTTCTTCTGCCCCTTCGGCTATCTGCTCAATCACCGCCGGAGGAAAAGGCTCTTCCATCTCAACCGTCGGCGTCGTCAGAGGGGATTTCCTTCGCATGACCACGCCTCTGCGTCTGGACGTTGCAGACGTGTTGGCCACAAAAGACGGTCTTTTGCGCGTCTGCTTGCTGCCAAGGCCACTTGTAGCCTTGTTCGCCGTCCCCGCATTCTTTATCGGTCTCTGACTCGGCTGATCTGGAATCACGATTCGGGTTGCCTTGTAGGAAGAAGGCTCGCTCGGCGGTTGGCTCTTTGCCCCGGCCGAGTTTTTGAGAATCGGAGGAAGAGGGCTTTTGGATCCCTTTCTGGATCCTGGCCCGTCACGGTCATGGGTGATGGTTAGTATGGTCACTTGGGTTGTGTCGGTGGGTTGGGAAAGGTCGGTAGTCTAGAGACAGGTTAACGAGACGGCGCCCCAATCCACACAAGGCGAGAGGCCAACCTTGGACGACGACCGCGGAGTGGTGTGAACTGATCCACTTTCGTGGATTGCCATGAACAAGGCCGCGAGAGTGACGCCCGAAAGGCGTTTTTGTAGCCTCGGGTTTGCCCATAATCGCCAAAAGAGATTCTCTAGTCGACAGGCCACGACATCCTGGATCTTGGAGCTTTGCGTAGTGTAGACTATACCAATACCATTAGCTATCATAGCTTGAAAGTGTTTTGTTGTGTGGAAAGTACTCTTCCAAAGCTGGGCGATGTCGTCGGGATTCACAGTGTCGGATCGCTGCAGCTCGGTGGTGAGCCCATCGGTAGTCGCAACAACGCCAGAGGGGATTCGTTGATTCATTGCACGCGTTGGCACAAATTTGAATCACAATGGAAAGGAAACGAAAACTACATGGTCCTGGCCGAGTTGCGAGCCCAGCGTTGTGTTTGGGTGTTGGGTGGTTGTGGCAAGGTCAAGTCAAGAAAGGGATGGGCGATCCAGCATGTCGTTGCAGATCAAGCACAAGCTGATAGAAGACGCACGATCGATCGATCTGATGACTAGTAATGGGCGGGGGAAAGCGGGAGGCTGCAGGAGAGCAATCTCGTCCTTACATGAGCTGTGCTGGAGAATTCCAGGGAATTCCTGGGGGTTGTGGGGAAGATGACTCCTGACAGAGGTCTGCAATGACTTGTGAGGGGACCTCAGGTATGACTGCTGCTGAGATGACTCTGGCTGACAGGGATGACTTGGACGCGAGTGCACTGAGAAACAGTCAGACACGCCTCGGCATGGTGAAGCTGAGCGAGAGAGGTCGGAGCTTCGGGGTTGGCAGCGGCAAGCGTCGGCTGATAAGATGGACTGACTGATTGATTAGCCGGAGAAGAAAGGGGGATGACGGAAGAAGAAGAAGAAGAGGGGGAAAGAAAGAAAAGAAATGGAAAGAAAAAAGCAGAAGACAAGAAGAAGAGCCTCCTCGGATGAGGCAGCAACAAGAGGGGGAATCGTCAGTCACCTGTCGAGTGCAGCCTGAATGAAGCTAAAGCGGTACAGATCATGGAGATATCGAGTAAGAAGACAGAGAACCCCCACCTGGCTTGTTTTATTTTTTGTTTTTCTTGTATTTTTATTTTTCGTCAAGGTCACGCGAAGGAGCGATGGCCGAGTCAAGTCGTGGCTCAGCAGCTCCACCAGACGGCGGGCTCCGATCTTGCCTGTTGCTACACAGAAGTCCAGAATCAATAATGTGAGGCGTTAGGGAGAAGAAGATCAAGCTAACTAATAAAACAAATACTAATAATTATTTAATTTATTGCGCGCTTGCCGACTGAAAGCGCCACGTGATGCCCGCCGATACGGATAAGCGCGTCCGTAGCTGCCTTCCCGAACAGGCAACCCGGAGCTCTCGGACGTCGTCTTACTGCATCCGTGTGCTACGAGACATTTCTCACAGTGGAGAGGAAGAATAGGAAATAATGAAATCAAGAGTGTACAGCCGCGGCAGCACTCATTCATTCGGGTATCAGTCGCGAGACTTGTCGCGCATTTAATCCACATAAACCAAAAAGGAAAAAGAAAGAAAAAAAGTAATGCACAACGAATGCAAAAGACCGTTCTAGTCGAATCGAATACACCGTCTATAAACCTGGCGACCGAAATTAAAAAATAAAAATAAAACAGACATGCTGGCTTTTGGGAAGTAGAGAATAAAAAGGAAGAACATAAAGACAAGGGAACAAAAAAGAAAAGAAAAAACAGCTAAGTAACAGTGTAGCCACCGTCAACACGCAGCTCGGCGCCAGTCACATAGCGCGAGGCGTCGCTGAGCAAAAAGGTGACCGCCCCCATCAGATCTTCAGGAACACCCATCTTGCCCTGCGGAATGAGCGACGTCCACTTCTTGTTCAGCTCCGGGTTCTCGTCGAGAATCTTCTTGGTCAGCGCCGTCAGCATGTAGCCCGGGCTGATGCAGTTGACCCGGATGTCCTGGCCAGCCCACTCGACCGCGAGCGAGGCCGCCAGGTGTCGCACGGCGGCCTTGGCGGCGTTGTAGGGAGCCTGGGGCTGGGGCACGTTGACAATTGCGCCAGACATGCTGCCGATCATGACGATGCTGCCGGGCGCCTGGCGCTCCATCAGATGCTTGGCTACGCCCGTCGCAAACAGGTATGTGCCGTCCACGTTGACCCCCCAGAGCTTCTTGATGCGGTCGTACGGGTACGAGATGGCATCAAAGTTTTCGGTGAAGCCGGCCGACGTGACCAGGTTGTCGATCTTGCCGTGCTGCTGGATGATGTTGGCGAGCACCGCGTTCACCGAGTCGGGGTCGGACACGTCGGCGTAGTGGGCAGTGACTCGGGGGAGTCTGTCAATTGTTAGTTTAGAAAAGCGCAAAACAGGTAGTCACGTAGTACTCACTCCTCCAAGCCGGGATTCTCCTCTTGGAACTGGGCGACCAGCTTCTTGGCCTGGTCTTCGGCTTCATCCTCTGCGTCAATTAGCGATACATCCGAGTGGCAAACAAGACAATGGCCGAGGACATACTGTTCAGATCGACAATGGCCAAGTCGGAGCCCGAAGCAACCAGAGCTTGGCCCATGACCAGGCCGAGACCGCGGGCACCGCCGGTGACGACGCTGACCTTGTTCTCCAGCGAGAAGGAGGCGAGCGTGCGCTTGAAATGCATGCCACCGCGGCCCTGGACGACGGGCGAGCGAGGCATTTCCTCGTCAGCAGGGTGCTCAATGACCAAGCTGTCATCGGTACGAGCAAAGGCGCCCTCGTGGGTGCCCGAGGCTCCGTGTGGCGCCTCGGTGGTTGCGCGCTTCTTGGGGTCGTCGTTCAGGCGGGCCGGCGTGGTCGAGAGCGAGCGAGTGTTGATGGCGAGAGCTGGACGGGCAGCTCGAACAGAAGGGCGAGCGGCCTGGCTGGCAGCTCGGAGAGCCTGGCGAGCAGCCGTGGGCTTGAACATGGAGGCCATGGTTGATGACAGGCAATTGTGGGTGAGATAGAGGAGAGGAGGGAGGAGGAAGTTGGAGGAAGGGAGATAAAAAAGAAAAATAAAAACAATGTCGGGGGCGAGTCTCCGCACTAAATACTCTGTACTGCCTGCTTGCTTGCTTGTTAGGCGGGTCCGATGGCAAAATCTAGCAGAGACTAAGCAGGTTGATTGACCGATGATTATTTAAATTTTTTTTTTTTTTAAAAAAATCCTGTCTTGTCGGTCAACAAAGCTGATGCGTAGCTTACTTGCTGTGTCCACAGGCTCACGGCGGATCCTGGCGGATTATTACTCTGTACTATTACTCTGTACACACAGCAGCTTGGCTGGTACCAGGGGGTGAGGAATGCAGCGTGCAGAATCTAAACATGCACTTCATTCTTTATATAGATCTAGAGATTTATACAGAGAGAGAGAGAGAGAGGCAAATACAATTGATAATTGAAATAGAAATAATTTTTACATGTTTATTTATTTATTATTTACAAGTCAACTTTGAATGACCCCTTAGCTCCCCCAGCTTTCCAAGTGCGTGCCCGCAGGCCCAGACGCGGCGGGACCTGTCTCGATGACGGATCGCCCGATCGCATCAACCACTAGGCGAACCAGGGGGCCCCCACCGCCCACGCCCCTGGAATCCAAGCCCCAAGCAGGCCCAAGGAAGGCTCAGGAAGGCCCCGGCAGAGGCCCCAGGATAGTGGGCTCGCCAGTGGACGCTGCTGGGGTGTTTAGTGGACGCCCTCCCCCCAGGACAGCCCAATTCATCCCCCGCGTAGCACCCACAGCTATCCACATGACCCGACGAAAATTTCCCATACGCCCGTGGCTTGCATTATCGGTCCCCACTGCCTGCGCCAATGCTCGGGGGGACGATCCCGGCGCTGATCTATACATAGTATGTACGTATTCCTATTTATTAGCTACGCCTTAATAATATTAATACTGGGTACTCGTAATATTATTTTGTTCCAAATTATTCGCTTTCATATTGCACTCGTCTCACTCTTACGTCTTACGGTCCTACTTAGTACGTGGTCTTGGGGCTGGAACTCTTTTTTTTTTTTTTTTTCTTTCATTTCAGTGTTTCACCGCTCTTATTAATAAGCTGTGTTGTGCTCTGTAAGTAATACAGGTCCACATGACCCAGCCACAGTTTGCCCCCGAAACAGACGTGGACACAGTGTGCAACTTTATCAGCAAGTTTCACTTTGTAGTACGTACTGTTGTTTGTTCATAAATACTTAGTACGATTGTTAATCGTTTCTCGTAACCCAAGGAAATACTTTCCTCATCTCGTATCGTACGAGTATGGAGTACGGCAGAATGACCACAGATGTGCGTAGTTTTAGACTTGAAGCTTATAATCTTTCCATCTTATATCTTTCTACTTGAATTACTATTAAATTTCATTATTGATGAGTATCTGTTGTGACTTTTAGCAGCCCTCATTGAACCATCCCTCTGCTATACCGTCGCTATGGCGCTTACCGCTTCGGGCATCGCGTCACCCCCAGCACCTATATAACCCTGCCTCTCTTCCTCCAACGACCACCTACTCGCTTTTCCCTTTTCCCCTCGCCAGTGTGCCTCGATGTGATTGATGGTAGTCAGTTGAAATGCACAGTCACGAGTATTCTGTACAGTCATTCAGGTGCCCTTGCTGTTAGATGACACACATGGTCTACTAAAATCGTGGCATCGGCATGGCCAAGTGATTAGGACGACTTATGTCTTGTGTTGATGCTAGTCTCTTTGTGCTATTCTAGAATAGGACCAAACATGCTTTTTTTTATCATAATCGGTTTGTCTTGGTATATAAAAGACCCTCCAAACAGTTATTTTTCCTTATTCCTTACAACCTCTTTCATACTTCAGTGAGTTTAAATCATATTCATATTCAGCCATGTTTATTCAAAAGTTTTCGTTGCTAGTGGGGTTTCTTTAGTTACAATAATAAAACAGTGTAACTAACAAAGGGTTGTCTTTTTTAAGCTCGTATAGTCATTACATGTGCCTAGCCCCCTTTGACGGTGCCTAAACAGGAAGCGCTGTACAACAGGAGGCTTTTAGTAACTACGAGGGATTGTAAGGACATTTTCCTGGCATTAAGCTCCTGAAATACCTCTATATCACTCTGTATTACTGCCGGCGAATTCAACTAGTGGTGTGCCGCTCTTGCATTGATCCTGCAGCGTTGAAGAGTTAGCAACTTATGATCGTGGGGAGACGCCGAGACGAAGCTTCCATCGAAGGAGCATCCACTCGATAATTTCTCTGAAATATTATAGAAAGAAGGAGAAAAAAAAAAAGACTCACCCCCTTCTTGTGCACCACCCGCGCAATCGTCCCGTCGTGCGGGCTGCGGATCACCGTCTCCATCTTCATGCTCTCAATAACCACCAACGCTTGATCCTTCTCCACCGTCTGCCCCTCCGCCACCTCCACGCTCAAGATCTTGCACGGCATCGGCGCCAGCACGCTGTTCGCCACGTCACGCATCCCCAGCGCTTTTTCCATCCACTTGCTCCGCGGAACTGTCAGCCGGTACTGCCGCCCACGCTGGAACGCGACGATGAGTTCCTCGTCCTGCACTACCGTAGTGTCGAGCCGCGTGTGCACGAAGAACGATGTGATGCCGTGCTGCGACGTCGCATCTTTGTGACTGCGCACCTTCTCGAATTGTCGCCCGTTGACCGTAACGTCGAACTCGGCTGGCCCGACTTGACGCACTTCGACTTCGTGTGTCGGATTGTTCGCGTCTGGTGCAGACGACACCTGCTCCGTGAATGTGAATCGCCGTTGTTGATAGCTAGGACTGAACCCCAGCGGTGACGACTCGATCTTTTGTTGTTGTTGTTGTTGTAACAGACTCGCCAGTGCAACCTGTGCCAGCAGCTCGTCTTCGATTTCCTGTTTGGCAAACAGCTCCTCGCGATGCTTCTCGATATATCCCGTCTCGACCTGACCCGAGACGAAATCAGGACTTTTGCAGATGGTCTTGAGGAATTCGATATTGGTAATGGGTCCCGCCACCTCGTACTCCTCCAGTGCCACCGACAAATTGCGCAGGGCTTCCTCCCGGTTGGCCCCCCGCACGATCAGTTTGGAAATCATCGGGTCGTAATGAGCAGATACTTCATCCCCGGCAATGAAGCCCGCGTCGATGCGCACGTTGTCCGTCTCCTTTGGTGTGCGTACGTGGAGTAACCGCCCAGAGTCCGGAATAAACCCTTGGTCTGGGTTTTCTGCGTATATCCTGGCTTCAATGGCATGTCCACTGACCGCCATCTTGGCTTCGATCTCTTCCTGACTCAAAGGCAGTGGAGCGCCCTCGGCGACGAGGATCTGCCAGTGGACCAAGTCCTGCCCGGTGACCATCTCGGTGACTGGATGCTCGACTTGCAGACGCGTGTTCATTTCCATAAAGTAAAAGTCGCCCGAGTCGTTGTCGAAAATGAACTCGACCGTGCCGGCGCCTTCATAACCGACCGCCAATGCCGCCGACCTGGCCTTTTCCCACAAGTCTTTCCTGATCTCGTCCGGGAGGTGCGGCGCGGGCGATTCTTCGAGGATTTTCTGATGTCTTCGCTGGATACTGCAGTCGCGCTCTCCCAGGGCAACACAATTTCCGTGCTTGTCGGCAAAGACCTGGACCTCGATGTGTCGGGGAGTCGTGATGTATTTCTCAACTAGCATGTTGTCGTTGCCAAATGAATTCTGGGCTTCCAGCTTTGCAGAGCGTAATTGGTCTTGAAACTCGGCCTTGGACCTGACAATTCGCATTCCTTTGCCGCCGCCGCCTTTGACGGCCTTGATAAGAACGGGGTACTGCATCTTGTCGGCTTCAGCCTCGAGAAACTGCGCATCTTGATTCGGGCCGTGATATCCGGGGACACAGGGCACGCCGGCAGCGGTCATGATTTCTTTAGAGCGGCTGTCCAGTGTTAGTCTTGTTCTTTTTTCCCCGTCTTCTTCGTAGCAGAACTACCTTTTGTCACCCATGTCTTCGATGGCCTTGGACGGGGGCCCAATAAAGATCAGCCCAGCATTTGTGCATTTCTGCGCGAATTCCGAGTTTTCACTCAACTAGACAATCAATCAGCATAATCTTATTTTCTTATCGGTCTGGGGAGTTACGAACAAAACCGTAGCCTGGATGAACCCCCTGGCAGCCCTCGCGCTTGGCAATTTCAATAATCCGATCGCCGTCCAGATATGCAGACGTGTCTCCCAGGTTGAAAGCGTACGGGCTGCTGAGGGCGTGCTGTGCTTTGCTGTCGGGGTTGGTGTAGAGGGTGGTGACTTTGATACCGTGCTGGGCGGCGGTGCGGCCGACTCGACTACAATCAGTTAGTATTTCGGTTTAGGAAAGAGAAAGACGTCCCGAATCCCACATACAGAGCAATCTCGCCGCGATTGGCAATTAGAATCGAGTCCAGGACTGCTCCCTGCTTGGCAGTAGCAGCTGTCGACGCAGGTCGTGCGGGCTGAATGCCTCGCAGCAGCGCGATGGGGCCCAGCGTGCGGGACGTGCGGAGCATCATGGTGCTTCAATATGCCATTAATGTTGTAAGTACAAAAAATGAAGAAGTGGAATCCTGCAAGCAGCTGATTAAAAAGAAAGAGCTGGTCTAAAGGAAAAGAACGGCGATCAGCGTCACAAGCATGCGGAGTAACGTCGTCGCTTTTCTAGCCGAGCCTGGCCGACGGTAAGCGACGGCGGCCGAGCATCGTTCGATACCTTGCATGCATTGTTTTCTTTCTCGATTAAACTTGCTTTCTGTCCTTGTGTTCTTCTTTTCTTCACCCCTTCTCTCTTTACTCCAAATCAACTATCAACATGTTCGCAGCAGCTGTTCCGCGCTCGACCATCCGGCACATCGCCCTCCGGGGCTCCTGCGGAGTACGAGGAGCTCTCTGCAGCCCCGCAGTGCGGAGTCGGCTGCACTCGACTAAGCATCCCCAAGGCTTCGCGCCGCCCACGGACGACGACCTGACCGAGCTGCGCGAGCGCGTGCAGGAGTTTACTCGTTAGTTACCAAAACAATTTCAAATAATCTACGTGTTTATGCTAAATAGTTGAATTTATCAGGACGAGAAATCCCTGAAGAAGTCGCCGCGCAGACGGACCGCCAGAATGAGTTTCCTGCCGAGATGTGGAAGAAGCTCGGTGAAGCTGGGTAGGTGGACGGATACCAATTGGACATTATACCATTATACTGTATAAATTTTACTGATGGAATTGACTGCAGGTTTCTTGGAGTAACGGCAGACGAAGAGTACGGCGGACTGGCCATGGGCTATCAGGCACACTGCACAGTGCTCGAGGAAATCAGCAGGGCGTCGGGTATGCTTGCTATCTCCTACAACAACAGAAGAGGGAAAAAAAAGTTTTAACTCCTCCCAGGAAGCATCGGCCTCTCATACGCTGCCCACTCGCAGCTCTGTGTCAACCAATTGTCGCTCAACGCCTCGCCCGAACAAAAAGCAAAGTACCTGCCCGGCCTGATCTCGGGCGAGAAGATTGGTGCTCTCGCCATGTCCGAGCACTCTGCCGGGTCAGACGTGGTCAGCATGAAGACGAGCGCGACTGCTGTTGACGGGGGGTGGTTGTTGAATGGCACCAAAATGTGGATTACCAATGTGTGTATACCGAAACGCAAAAAAAGGAGCGAGAGCTGACAGGTTCTAGGGCCCCGACGCAGACTACATCGTGGTATACGCCAAAACAGAACCCGAAAAGGGCTCCAAGGGCATCACCGCGTTCATCGTCGAAAAGACATTCAAGGGCTTTTCCTGCGCCCGCAAGCTCGACAAGCTCGGCATGCGCGGATCCAACACGGGCGAGCTCGTCTTTGAGGACGTCTTTATTCCAAAGGAAAACCTCCTCGGAGAAGTAAACCGCGGAGTCAAGGTGCTCATGGAGGGTCTAGACTTGGAACGTCTAGTCTTGAGTGCTGGACCACTGGGGTACGTATTCACCTCTATTATGCAGCCCCCCTAAAAGAAAAAAAAAAGGAAAAAAAAAAAAAAAGAAACTAACGAAACAGAATCATGCAATCCGCCCTCGACCTCGTCCTCCCCTACACCCACACGCGCAAGCAATTCAACATGCCCATCGCACACAACCAGCTGGTCCAGGGCAAACTCGCCGACATGTACACCAAACTAGCAGCCTCGCGCGCCTACACCTACGCAACGGCTCGCCAAATCGACGAATCCGCCGCAAGTTCTGCTGCCGCTGTGATCCGCACGCAGGACTGCGCCGGGGCGATCCTGTACGCGGCGGAGCGGGCGACCGAGTGCGCGCTCGACGCGATTCAGCTGATGGGCGGGAATGGGTATATCAATGAGATTGCGGCGGGCAGGCTGCTGCGCGATGCAAAGCTGTATGAGATTGGAGCTGGGACGAGTGAGATTCGCAGGATGGTTATTGGGCGGGCGTTTAACAAGGAGTATGCTTGATGACTCATGAGTACTATTGTAAATATTCCTCTTTCTTATTTGCTATGTTAAGCTAGATATACTTTTGAGTCCTATTTTCCCATTGCATACATCATCAATTCATAGTGTTATTTAAACCTTTTTCTTCCTCCCCCGATTACTCTTTGCCGGAACACTCTTCTGCTCAGGCTGGTTCTCTGAAACCGAGGCTATTCGCCTCGAGCGTCTTTTGCTGTCGTGTTCGTCGATTTCATCGGCTTGTAATGAAGATGCCCCTCTCTTTTTGGGATTCGAAGGGTGTTTGTTATTAGAAGTAGCGGTAGTGGTGGTAACAGCGGACTTTTGCTGTTCTGTCTTTGGCTTCCGGCCTCTCTTGAGCGGTGCAGAGGAGCTTGCGGCGCTGGACAGTGCGGGCACTTCGACGCTGAGCATTTTCTTGCGAGTGGTGGGTTCTGCCTGTTGTTGTTCTGCTTCTGCTTGTTCTTCTTGCTGGCCCATTTGTTCGTCCTCTGGTGCCGCCGACTCTTCCAGCGGCGCAGACTCTTCAATATCCTCGGCATCGTCCTCACTGTCACCAATAACCATCATTTCACGCAGGTTAGACTGCGGCTTCACCAACTCAGACTGGATATTCTTCTCCCTCTGGCGATTGATCGACTTGTCCATGTCGTCGATTTCCAGGGGTGGCGGAGAGTACGTGGCATAACTGTTTTCAGGCACGCCCATTTCTGGGATTTCCGGCGTTACTTCGCGGACAACACGGCTGAGCTGCTTTCCGTCGTCGTGACTCTCAGTATTGCCATTCTGGAACCAGTCTTTCCGAATAAGAGATGTCTTGAAGATCTCTCTCCAATCGCTGAGTAGCGCAACTTTTTCTCCCTTGCCAGGCTCGTACAGGGTGATTTCTTCCTCTGTCAAGGACGACGGATGTCTCCACAGCACGCCCTTGAACGAATTGGCATCTGTAGGAGGGCTGTCATCATCGACAATCGCCGGACCGAGCGATAGCGCAGGTATGTTTTCTTGTTGTGATGACAGCTTTCGCTTTTTCTTCCGGGGCGGCCCGTCAGCATGGTGGTGACCTTCTGTCCCTTGCTTTTTTATAATGGATGGGTCGTCGTCGTAGTAGTCGTCGGAGTAGTACTCCCAATCGCTAAAGGTTTCGACGACTTCAAGAGATGGGTCTTCGACCATGATAGGCGAATGCACGGCGGTGGCGGCTAGCTCATCCTAGAAATTGTTAAGAAACTAGGTAATATTTCATAATCCAAAGGATGCAGGCAAATCACTCACGCCGATGCCCGTGTACTCGTCTTCATACCAGTACCAATCATCGTCGTCTTCGTAAAACTCGTCGTCCGACATTTCGATTTTGAACTGAAAATGAAAAGAATAAAAAAAAAGTCCCAGAAGAACAACACCAATCAAGGAGAATGCTTATAAAGTCATTAGAATATGATCTGCGGCCTTTTTTTTCTTGCTTCAGACGGCGGCGAGCAGACGACGCGAGAAACGAGCGGAGGTGAGAGCTTCGATTGGGTGTCTCTCAAGGATATGCACAGTTCATAATAGCAGCTTCAACAACAACCACACAACAACCAGCTGGGCAGTGGATTGGACCACTCATTGCTCACCTCATGGCTGGGCCGGATGAAACGGGCAGCGGCGAGCGGCAACCGGACAAACCGTGTCTCCGCCCAGCGGCATGTCACGTGCACACCCCGCAGAAACTGCGGACAGGGAGCGTCTCGCCTGCTGTACAGGGCAGTTGCCAGCTCGGTTGGCGTCGGCTTCTGGCAGCCCTAACGTAACCGTCGTACAAATACAGAAGCAACCGGCCACAGGACCGCTCAAATTACTTGTGTCGAGCTGAAGAGGAAACAAAAGAAGAACTTGCTAGTCTTCCCAATGTTCTGAATACTGTGTACAATACTCTTGCCTTCGACCTACTGACTGACCCACTGCCAACTCAGTCCCAATGGCCAAGTCCGGCCTTCTCCGCACTTCGTTTCTCCGCACCGAGGCCGTGTCGACAGTTCGGTGTCTGTCGAGCCTCAGTATACAGCAACCAGCGCTGCGACCCAGAGTCTTTCAGCATGGCAGACGGAGACCAGTTGCCCAGCAGCATGCACGCTCTGTCGCAAACCACACATTCCCGCACCATGCAAACGCCATCTCCGTGCTCCAGTCCTCGGTCGACACCGAGTCGGCAGACTTTAAAGAAAATGCACGCCAGATGAGCGAGTTGGTCGAGAAGATGACAGACCTACACACAAAAATTGCCCAGGGCGGGCCGCAAAAGGCGCGAGACAAACACATTGCCAGAGGGAAGATGCTGCCTCGGGATCGAGTGACGTCTCTGATCGACCCGGGCACGTCGTTTCTGGAACTATCGTCTCTGGCAGGACACGAGGTTTATCCCGGAGAGGACGTCCCCGGAGGAGGAATTATCACGGGTATTGGAACAGTCGAAGGCGTGACGTGCATGATTGTTGCCAACGACAGCACGGTCAAGGGAGGAACATACTATCCAATCACCGTCAAGAAGCACCTACGCGCGCAAGCCATTGCACAGGAAAACAAGCTCCCTTGTATCTATCTGGTTGACTCGGGCGGGGCCAACCTGCCACACCAAGCAGATGTCTTCCCAGACCGAGACCACTTTGGCCGCATTTTCTTCAACCAGGCGCGCATGAGCTCGCTGGGGATCCCGCAGATCTCGGTGGTTATGGGGCCCTGCACAGCCGGAGGCGCGTACGTGCCGGCCATGAGCGACGAGACAATCATTGTCGAGAACCAAGGCACTATTTTCCTTGCGGGGCCTCCCTTGGTCAAGGCGGCCACGGGCGAAGTCGTCTCTGCCGAGGAGCTGGGAGGAGGCCATTTGCACAGCACCATCTCTGGCGTGACGGATTATCTTGCTGTCGACGACGCACACGCGCTCGTGCTCGCTCGTCGTTCCATTAGCAACCTCAACTACCCTAAAACCACCGCGCCCGTGACGGGCCTCTCGTCGGACACTGACTTCAAAGAGCCCCTCTACGACCCCGAAGAACTCGGCGGTATCGTCGGCACAAACCTACGCCGCCAGATCCCCGTACACGAAGTCATCGCCCGCATTGTCGACGGCAGCGAATTCTCCGAATTCAAGCACGACTACGGCAGTACGCTCGTCACGGGCTTTGCACGCATCTACGGGACGCAAGTCGGGATTGTGGCCAACAACGGAATTCTGTTCTCAGAGTCGTCTCTGAAGGGGGCACACTTTATCGAACTATGTGCTCAGCGCAAGATCCCGCTGGTGTTTTTGCAGAATATCTCTGGGTTCATGGTCGGCGCGGACGCCGAAAAGGGCGGCATTGCAAAGAACGGAGCCAAGCTGGTGACTGCAGTGGCTTGTGCTGATGTGCCCAAGTTCACCGTTGTTTTTGGCTCTAGCGCTGGCGCGGGGAACTACGGCATGTGGTAAGTCTCTCCTCTCTCTCCAAGATTCCAAGCATATCGTAATTGACCAAAAATCAACTCCAGCGGTCGCGCGTACTCCCCTCGACTGCTCTTCATGTGGCCCAACGCCAAAATCGGCGTCATGGGCTCCGAACAACTGTCCGCCGTCATGGAAACCGTCGGCCGTGCCGCCGACCCAGAACTCAAAGAACGCATTGATCGAGAATCGCAGGCGACCTTCTCGTCGGCGCGCCTGTGGGATGACGGCGTGATTCCGCCGGCACATACGAGACGTGTGCTGGGGCTGGGGCTGGCGGCCGCAGTGGGTGGGCGCGTTGACGAGAAAGTTGAGACGAAGTTTGGGGTGTTTAGGATGTAGTTTCTTCTTCTTCTTCGTTCTTTGCAAGTTAAATAAAACGTAAACCCGAAGGTTGGGCGTTCAGTGTTTTGTAGTCCTGCTCTATGATTCTTCTAGATATCGCATGAACACATGTAAACCGACAATACTCGAATTAAGGAAAAAATTCATAAGCAAATGTTCAGACTTAACAAGATGAAGCCAACGGTATATCCAATGTATATATATATAATTTTATAAAAAAAAAGAAGAAAAGAGAAAAAAGTATACAGAAAAAGAAAACCCATTTAAACTTTTTTTCAAGGTATTTTCAAAATACCAAGAAATATATCAGAAGGGAAAAAAATAATAAAAATTTGTGAGTTGTAATTTTTCCATCTTCTCTTTTTTCGTAGACTTGCGTCTGTACATTGAATGTAACTTGTATCGAATGTAACTTATATTTGTGTGTGAGAGGCGAGAGAGAGGCCAGGTCGTAATATCGTGAGATAGTCTGGTTCGTAGAGGTCGTGTCGGATATATAGTGTAGAGTATGTTAAGAGACTAAAAACAGGAGGAAAAAAATAGGTTTATATGATCACACATTGCCCGCGTCGTCGGCGACGGTCTCGTTTGCGGCTGTTATTCACAGGCGTTTCACGCTTGCGAGTCTGCATATCCATCGGATTAGACTGCGACTGCTGCAGGTCCTTGCGGATGATCTGGCGGCACAGGTCGACAAAGACTTCGTTGACGTTGGCGCGTCGGCGCGCAGAGGTTTCGTAGTAAGGTGCATTGCCCCAGGTCTGCGACAGCGAAAAGGCTCGTGATCGCGACACGGCGCGGTCCTCTTCTAGATCTGATTTGTTGCCGACAATGACAATGGGCACTTTGTCGTCGTCTTTGATGCGCACGATTTGTTCGCGGATCTCAGAGAGCTCGTTGAGCGAGGACATGCTGGTGATGGAGAAGACGAGGAGGAAGCCTTGTCCTTGTTTCATGTACAGTTCCCTGGTGGGCGTTAGTAGTGTCAGTGGATGCTGGTTGTAGAATGTAAAATCACCTCATTGCAGCTAGAAAAGATTAGTATGGGTTATGATGTTGATTCAACCTTGATGGCAAACTCACTGAATTGCTCTGTCCCCGCAGTGTCAAGTCTGCCATCCAAAGTCAGCATTTCTGTATTTCAGATCTCTTCAAACGTACATTTCTAGGATACATTGCCGACCCTAGAAGAATTTTCGGTCAGCTTATTGTCGGCATTTTCGGGCTACGTTTCACTCACGTCTACCTCGATATGTTTTCGATACGAATCTTCAATGGTCGGGTCGTAGCTTTCAATCCATACATTTTGCACAAACTGGGCTGGGAGAAGTCAGAGGAAGCAATAAAAAAATAACAAATAAGTGAAAATACCTGTGAGACAGCTCTTTCCAACACCTCCTGCAGCAATGGTCAACATCCCGGACAACACATTTCTTCCGAGAGAACAGTCATACCAGCGCCCAAAACCACAATATGGTATTCCCGTCTGTGTCTGTCAGCTCTGTCACCGAGCACGAGGATTAAAGCGCGACTAACCGAGGCTGCATTTGCACGGTTCTCGGCAACGCGTTGTAGGCAGTCGTGGGCGGTCGTAGACAAGTCGAAGCGTACAGTATATAGTGCAATCAATTCTGATGAAAAACCAGATGCAATTGAAAGAGTTGAATTGACTTGAATTGAATCAGATTGTAAAGTGGTTGTCGGCAAAAGAGACCGCGAAAGCTTTACCGCAAAGTCACCGTTGGCGCAGACACGCAATTGGAGGACAAACGGTCGGAGAAATGCGAGCAGGCGGTGGGCGCGTGTCGGCCCAATTGAGACCGGTCAAGCGGATGACGTCGTCGGGCAGGCTGAGAAGGAGTTTGTTGTATTGAGATTGTAATTTTTTCAATTGCAGTTGCAGTTGCCGGGGTGTGGAGAGAGCGCGCGATATTGGGTGACGTCGATCGGAGGGGGGAGCAGGCACAGCAGGCGGATTGGCAATTGCCAGCGATGACGGGGCGGGCAAAGGGCAATGGCAATGGCAATGGCAGTCAACGAGCAGACGGCGGCGGCCGATGGATCTTTCGACAATGGAATTGAGTCGATCGTGTCGTACAGAGTCGCAGCGAGGACGAGAGGCCAGGACGGGGAGAGCAGAAAAAAAAAGAGGCAGCGGCGGTGAGGGCCGGACTGCCTAGCTAATTAACTGGTGAGGAACACGGCAGAGCTAATGCTAATTAATGCTAATAGCAGCAGGACAGCACAAATACGCCAAACTCTATCCCATGGTTAAATAATAATAAACACAGTAATAATCCATCATTAATCCGACCGCTCGTGCCAGCATCAGCCGAACAGCACATCACATCACCATGCTTCTATCCCAATTGACCGGCCGGTTGCAAATACGCCTATCGTTGTTGGCTAGCCGGACCGAGAAATGTAATTAAAAGACCGAAAAATTAAATGCAAGGAAACCTAAAAGCAATTTGATTACTCGACTGGCCTTATTGGAGGCTCGGACAGCACAACCAGTCAAGGGTTAATAATTAACATCGGCTCGAGTAGTTACTACGTAAGTACGTACCACGTACTAATAGTCAGTTAACTACGACGCAGTAAGTCAGGATCAGGATCAGATACGAGATAAGAAGCCCTCGTCTATCGATATGCCACGTGCAGCCATCCGGCAATTGGCAATACATGGCCAAAGCACCGACCATCATAATTTAACAAGATGACGAGGCGCACATGGGGGCCTCAGGCAGAAACAGCCACAACGGGACTAGCCTGTTTCCCTCTGTTTCTTCAATACAGTGTATTATTAATGAGACAAGTCACATGTGTCGCGTAACCCTGAAGTCTTTATATGGGTATTAATTACATATTACTTGATTCCTGGAATTGTCCCTCATGCTTATATTTGTAGTTTGTAACCGTTTACGCCGTCATGTAGATTGGTATATTAGTACATTACAACACTTGCACACAAAAAATGCAGCACTTGGATCACTCCCACTCAGGACTGGTATAGTCGGGGAAATACTCATCGTGAATTCTCCGCGCATACGCAATCACACTTGGAAGGGAGCGAATTAGTTTTCCCGACTCGGGGGCGCTGGAACATTGTATCATGAGCAAGACTGTCCTGGGAGAAAAAAAGGAAGGAATGGAGAAAGAGGACTCACGCTCCACAAACCAAGCCACCAATAATAAAACCAAACACCGCCGTATCAGCATCGGTGGGCTCACTTCCTCCAAAAATCCAAAACACCCTGTCCGAAGACACCCCAGCTTTGCACCTGGCGTCGGCCAGCAAATCCTCAATGTGATGCCAGACCTTTTCTCTCGAGGCGCGGATCTCCTCGGGGGAGAAGCGGCCGGTGCCCTGGCCGTACAGACTGGCATTGATTTTGCGCCAGACAATCATTCCGACGACCATGCGGGCAGGGTATGGAATAGCTGCGAGGATCTTGTCGCGCATAGTGTAGTAGTTTTCATTCCAGCGTTCGTGAGTCTACACTGAAGTTAGAAGCATGCACAATGGGGGGTTTTCCCGGGAGGATAATACATTTAAAAAGGCCAGCTTATCCTCAATTAACGCTCTGACAGACGCATCCAATGCCCTTTCAACCGGTGACAGCGCCTCGTTCAGCCTGGGCAAGATGCCCTCGTCGGTCAGCGTGTCGCTGATCAGCTGCGAGTCCGCCAGCATGACCGGCTCGGCGGCATCTGCATGGCTGAGAGAGATGTACGGAATCTTGCCTCGAGGCGCCTGTCGCGGCGAACCCGTCTCGATCTGGTATGAGACTCGGGCAAAGCGCAGACGAGCTTCGAGTTTGGTCACGAAGGGGGACCAGACGTAGGCGCCTCGTTCAGGGAACCCGCGATACACGACGAGAGTGGACGTTGACATTTTTATTTGCGGAAGAAACGAAGCGGATTTTTTTAATGTAGATATGTATATATGTATGTATGCTCTTCGTCTGGCGAGGGAAATTTTAGACTTTATACTCGGGTGTCTGTATACAGCACGACGCGCCTTGATTGGTTGCGCGTACCTATCGGCGTGCGAGTTTCCGAAGCGAGTCTCGCCATCGGCCACCATAGCAGCGAGCCCGACTCTCCATCAATACGTGCGGAACGACGCGACGCAAAATGTCGTGCCTATTCTGATTAATTATTATTTTATATTTAATACATGTTTACTATGTTTTTTATTTTCTTTTTTTTTTTCTTTTTTTTTTCTTTTTTTTTTTTTTTTGTAAAAAAAGTAATACGTTCAAGCAGCGGATTAACGACAGCTTTTGAATATTAGTCCGAGATCAGATTAATGAAATATCTGAGAACATTTCGTACTCTCTTCGATTACCCTGAAAGTAATATAAAAATTACTGGACTAGAGTGGCAGACAATTTATAGTTGAAAAAGCTGGTCATCGGGGCGGGACAAGTTATTACTCAAATAGGAAATTCGGGCCCTATCAATGTTGAATAGAGACAACCAGCGTTCGTTGTTGTAGCATTGCAAACACTGCTGGTTAGTCGAGTAGTTTTTATATCTCAATTGAGATCCGATAGAAATGCATACAAAAAGACAGAGCGGATCCAAGGGTATTTTTATCATCTTGTTTTCACCTACAAACTACTGAGCAAAGTTTGACCAGCACGGCTGTCCAGACAATTCAAGACGGATCCGATCCTGAAAGCGATACAGGCTTTGATAATACCGACAAAGACTCTGGTACCGACATTGGTTCTGAACCCCACATCGATGCTTTACCCCAGACGGTTGGGCTTGTTATGAAACACGCTTCAACCCAGACCGACTGCTACTGTGAAACATGCAGAAAGTTTCATTTTTGAGTACGAAAATACAAGCTACTCGAGTTTCTACATTGTATATCAACATTGTGGAAGTTAAACAGAAACAAAAAGAAAGCAGTTGAGACCTATATTTTTTTTTCCCCTCTTTTTAACATGTTTACAAACTCACACTCCATAGTCATGCAAAACTAAACCGACCACTACATATCTACATAACATTCTCAACCCAAAATTTAGCTATTTAAAACTACATCCGATAATCCGCACGACTCCCATACCCCGTCGCCTCGGTATTGCCGGCATTCCCAACATCAAACGTATTCCTCCATCCACCTCCATATCCAAACCCGGTATCACTGCCCTTATCCCCAAGCCCAACACCACCACCTTTACTAGCCCGGACACTACTAATCGTAGCAGTACTCCCATTTCCTCCAGTCCGACCCGCATCATACGCAGAACCCGTATACCCCCGGGTCCCCGTCGTCAGGCCCGAAATATCAAACGCATTGCCACCCCCATACGTACCAGTGCTAATATCAGATTCGGTGTCGTAACCCGCCGTCCGCCGTTTGCCGCCATAGGTATCCGTGTTGGAGCTGCGGTAGCCCGAGATGTCCGTGTTTCCGTACGTGGCTGTCCCGAACCCAGTATCTGCGATGCCGGTGGTGCCGTACCTTGTTGTGCCGGCGCCCGTGGCGTCGACACCGGTGAGGTCGCTGGTGTCCGGGGTTGGGTGGTAGTGGGCGCTGCTGGCAGCAGAGCGCGCGGACAGGTCCGTCGCGTTCGAGGTCATTTTGCTCTGTGTTTGTCCGATGGTGGCGGTCCTCCTTTTATACCAAGGGATAATGGGAAATGTACTGCTAATAACCGTCGCATGTGGATGGTTGAGAGTAGATGCATTTTATACCTGGTGTGGCAATCGGTCAACCTTCAAGTTTCCATGGCTCATGTTTCCTTGCCTCTGATGTCAGCCATTATGTCAATCTGCCACCGCCACAGTAGATACACCAGGAGATCCAGCAAGTAATTCAGTAGTTCAGTAGTTCAGTAGTCCATTGATTATCTGCCTAGCTAAAATACAGTCATCACTCGTATACTTGTTCAAGATGAATCTATGATTAAACGCAAAGAAATAAAAGGTAAGAACATAAATACTCCGTCCAAAAACAGACAACAGCCGCAGCCCTGCCAAAATAAAATGATAAAATGTATGTGCTCGAAAACATCCCAGACATTCAAACGAGCCATCTCGCTTTACTGGGATGACATTATGATCGCTTTGCCCTGCCACAAGGCACGGAAAGGACGACGTGCATTCGCTAAAAGATGTGAAGGGATAAATCCATGGGGTGGGTATCAAAAGGTTCAGCGAAGAATCGATTTTTAATTTTGTATTGTTTTTATTTCGCCGTTCCGTGCATGAAACAATGAAAATGCGCCCTCGATTAATCCGGGTTGGTAAGCTACACCAAGTCAGTACATTTCCATCCGCATCAATCAAGTCGTGCTACTCACCCTCAAAACAGGCCGAGAATAATCCTCCTCGTCGCGAAGGGACACCGCACTGTGCCGGCTTCCGTTGGGATACAACGCAGCATCTTTCTTCATGCGGTTGTCGGTGAATGCCCGGTTCGGATTGAGATAGTCATTGGGCGACGTGGCGGGCTCGCTCGAGCCCATGAAATTGCGCATAAAAGTCATCTGTGATCCTCGGCTCTGGCGTTGAGCATCAGACGCAGTGCCTGGAGTGCTTGGGTCGTATCTCGACTCAGGAGTAGGTGACTTCTCATGCGATTCGTTGCGTCGGCGGCCAAAGAAAAAGAACCACAGTCCAGCAGCCGCCAAAGCACCGACGCCCAACAAGCAGCCAATAACAATTCCGGCAATGGCACCTCCGCTCAATGACGATGATTTTTGGGCCGTGGTGGCTGAACCGCTCGACGTTTGGGCAGGATCAGAGTTGCCCACTGTGACAGTAACCGGTTGCCCAGCTACAGTATGGACCGAGACATTGGGAGCTGTCGTCGTGGCCGAATCTCCGCTGGACGTGGAACTGGTGGAAGAGCCCTAAGCATCGTAAAGTCAGCCCGGGGTTCGCGAAATCCATTGAATGGATCGTAGTACGGGAGAAAGAAAGGACGTTGTCAAGGTCGAGGGGACCGAATTAGACGCGGTTACGGTGACTGTTTCTGTCTGTGGTGCAGACTGGGTAGTGATGATGCTCCCCTGTGCGATTGTTAAACCAAACGCGTTTGAGTTCGCACTCGCCCACAACGAAACTCACAACCCATCTGATTTAGGGGGGAGTAGGGATAAGGGCAAGGGAGCAGCTTGACGGGGGGAGAAAAAAGGGAAAAGGAAAGAAAGCTACTCACCGAAGACGTCGTGCTACTCGTTGATCCTGCGGCCCCCGAAGTTCCTGATGGCTGCACATTGGACATTTCAATATAGCCATAGAGGCCTTTGTCGGCGTTTCCGCAGAGGTCATCTGGGTAGCCAGGACAAGGGCTGTCACAGTCCCCAACACTTGTCTGAGATGCAGGGATGTAGTTGGTGCACCAGCAACTTTTGTATTGGACTACTGCAAAGGCATAGTCTGCATTGCATTGAGTCTCACAGCGTCCATTGGATTGGAATATGCTCGTTCCTAGGACAGTTAGTAATTGCCAGGAACTTCGCAAGCCGACTTGGAAAATTCAATCGTACCCAGTGTATCTGATGCGGCAGTGTTCTCCTTGGAACAATATTCAATGGTCATAGCGACGGCCGGCGAGGACGCAAGCAGGCCGGCCACGGCCCCAAGCCGGGTCGCGGTGGAAGAGAACTTCATGGTTCGGCGGGTATCGAGATGTCCCCTGACAATTCGCTTCGTTGGCGAGAGTCGAACCCAGTCAATGCCACCACTAACCGATACGGGATGATTTTTTGCCTGCCGAATCGATACAGAGTCTTTTGAGTGCTCAACTGATGGGCTGTCAGTCCCAGCCCAAACAAAGGCCAACAAGTCGAAAATCAACAGCGAGCGAAATAGCAGCACTAACCACCGAGCCGAGCCGAGCCGAGAGCTGGCTCACTGGGAAGCAAAGGATGTGACGGGCAGTTACTGGCTGTGTCTGCAGGACTCGAACAGCATTGTCGGGGCCCCTGACCGGGCAGATCGGAATTTGAGCCCAATGGCAGCGGGGGAGGAAGAGGAACGTTCTCGAGGGCAATAAACACGACTCCAGTACGGCCAAGTCCTCCTCCTGGCAGTGGTGATGGGTGAGGTGGACGTTTGGCGTTGACGATGGGAGGGGAAGGTTGAGGTGCGAGAGGAGGCCGTAGTAGTGTGTGGTGGAGGGATGAAAGGAAGCACGTAGAAAAGGCAGGCAGGCAGGTTACTAGGCGGAACAGGTGACAGCGATCGGGACTTGGCTCGCCGCTAAACTCTTAATTCATTAGTGGCATCTGGACCTTGGCGGAAAAGGAATTTTAGCACCTGAATTAGGCTTAGCCGGAGCTTTGCTCGCGCCCCTGATGGTTGCTTTCTCGTGAGAAGCTTAAACGAGAAGCCCTGCAGTTGACTCGGGGATTATTCGGGCAATATGAATGCATGAACGGGAGTAGTAATAATAACAGCAGCAGCAGCCGCCACAGTAATTGCAATGGCAATGAGACGTTGACAGTGATGACGGTACGTAGTGAATGGCACTGCATTTACCATGTTTGACGCTGTAAACACTAAACAGTGCGGTCGCAATACGGACCCACTGCGGCGGGTAGCCCGGCATCGCGCCTGCCCATTGGCCGGCGTGGCGGGTCTGGTCCAGACTGCCCCCGTCATCATCTACGGATGCGCCTTGCAATCAGCCAATCACTGCCGTGTTTGCTGGGAATCTGGCTCCACCAGCTAGCCGCTTGTGGCTATAGTCAATACCTGATACGCGCGATACGGTACGTATAGTCTGAGATGGAGGGGGGCCTGATCGAGATATCGAACATACTACTACGAATAGAGAGTCATTAGTAATTACTTACTAGAATACTCTGTAGTGTTGGTGGTAGTGGTGGCCTGCTGTGAGCATGCTAATTCTGCGTAAATATTAATTCGTTAATGGCTGGGCTTATCTGAGCCGGTGCGACCTGTGGAATGATGTCTATCCTATCCTGGTGCCGATCGCCACCCAGAACCATGTCCACTGCATTCTCACGCAGACCGGCCTCCGAGACACTGATCATTCCTCGTGAAATGTATGTTCGTTCAGTATGTCGTGCTAGCTTGTTCAGTGTGCGCATTCATTTTGTACTAAACCCATGATAATGAAGCCGAAGAGATCGCCATGTCCCTGTCGGATTTTAGGATGTGCTTTAAAGCCGGCGCAGCCACCTGCAGATGAGGGGAAGATAACGCTACTAACTACAAAATCATGGCACCACCACACCACAAGGGAACAAAAAACGCAAAACATTGTCTTACCGTCGTTGCAGGTGGCGATCTGTCTGATTCAGGTGCCACGATATTCTTGAATAATTAAAATCCCGGCCGGGTAATTGTCCCTATGTACGCAACGCGGTCGATATTCACATAGGACGGAGTCTGAACTGATATGAACAATTGCTTAGGCCTGCAGTACACAGTCTACTGTACGATGTGTTTTTAGTAGATAAACATGAATCATCCCCCTCTTACAGAGTACACACAGACTAATTACATAAATACATAACATACGTACATACATACATGATAGGAATACACACAGTAACCTCAACAACCAATTGTGCAGTCGGGCCAGCGCCACAGCGGCCCCTCTGGCCCAACCGCGGTTTTCGAGAAACGGGGCCAACCAACAGCGCTGGGCGGCGCCACTTCTGACGCCAACCAGCTGTCCGAGACATCGACGTAATATACATATAATTTCTCTTCGATATCATAGAGGAGCTCATTAAGGATAATGTGTGATCCGCCGCGTAACATGGAGGATCAAATGCCAGCATTGCTGACACGGAGACTCTTACCTAATCTATGAGAAAATTGGCCACTAAGTTACTTATCGTTAAATTTTGACTAATTACTTTTTCCATAGTTAAACATACAGACCAAAATTTGGTTATTGACATGTCATTGATGTCAAGACTCAATCTACTTACCCCAGTCCGATCTCAAACACCTCTCAAGTGAGTCGCTACATATGCACAGATCAATCCCAATTTCTGGCCACCACGGGGCGGTGATGACCTCAGAGGCTCACGGCGAAGCTTTGGACCGATTCTGAAACAAAGACTTGCTGCTAGCAGTGGATCGGCCAAGAGCCGGCTCGTCGACTCGGCCAGTGAGTCGCTGACCGGCAAGGACCTGGCAAAAGTATAAGATGAGATGGATCATGGTACGTTCCAACTTTATAAACAGGATTTACTTTTTTGTACCATGTACTACGTAGTACGTGGTATATGTAAACGTATGCACAGTACTGTGTGTATAGTACACTCCGTACGGCAAGGGAATAATACACTATAAGTTACAGCGAGCGAGATGTCAGCCAATAACCAGCTATCAATCCCCACTCGACGCCACAGGGGCGCAGCAGGCCGCACCAGCCCCACTCGATCTCGATCTGCGCGCCTGCTTTTGCACTGTTTGCACCTTGCGTATTGTCAGTCACAGTCACTAAGCAATAACCAAGAGATGTCTTGGTGATACATCAAATACCCCTGCTCCTCCTCCAATTTTATCCTCTCTGGATCCTACGTGTCCACGTCACACAACACCCAACCAACCCATCTGAAGCAGGGGGCTTACATTTCATTTCCTTCCTGTTCCTGAAAAGGTACCCGTGATGTGTTCCACTGGACGAGAAAAAAAATTCTCCTATTTGGTTCGACCCACCTGCGAGGACCGTGGTACAGTATATTTAATATGGAACTAGTAATAATATGGTTTTATATTACTCTGGACCTGTGTACCGCGGGCTCGGATATTGTCTCCATATTCAATCAATTATTGATGTCATTTGCGATATTCTTCTGTTGTAAGTGGTTGTAGTAGTGTATATCAACATCAATTGACAATAGCTCAAACATCGCGATAACGCCGCCGCGGCCGTCTTCCATCCACCAGCACGTCTCTTTCTTGATACACCTCCCGAATAGGGGGACGAGGAGCTGCTGGCAGGAAAGGGGGCGGGATATCTCGCTCACGACGCATTCGCTCGCGCCGCAACTGCCGGATGTCCTCGGTCATATCGACCAGTCTCGACACGTCGTCCTGTGAATTCACAATTAGAAAAAGACTTTTTTTTACAAGAAATAGGAAATTTTGGACATACATAGCGGAGGTAGTCATAGATATAAAAGTCGTGCTCCGACTCGTCATACTCATAACCTGCTCGCTCGATGGCTTCTCGCACGACGAGGTCTTTGGTGACCTCTGTGTACCGCTTTTTGCGTTTTTCTTTGACTCGACCGCTCTCTTCGGCAATATAGTCTCTCGCGGGCTCTCGTTCTAAGACCATAACTTCTTTGCCCCGGCCGTGGTGGAGGTCGCTAGAACTGGAGCGTTCAATGATCTTTTCTTCTTCGACTGGGGATTGCGGTCGCAGAGACGGGCTGCGGTCTTGATGGCGATGCTCGATCTTGATATTTTCCTCCTGAATGTCTCCATTTCGATCACCCCTAAAATAAAATATTAGCAACACTGCCAGCCAATATTCTTTGTTACATACCGTTTTCCTACTTCAACCTCATCAACCCCGATCCGTGCCTTGACGTCATCAACGTTGTGGCGCTGCGAAGGCGGTGCTTTTTCATAGCCTAGATACGTTAGAAGTTTATACGGTCCAAAATGATGTGTAGCTTACTCTCAATATGGCGGTGGTGCGTAATGATCTCCTGGACAATTGGCGGTTTCCGTATAACCTTTGGCGACTCGGGTGATGATTCAGATGACGACGAGGAGACCACTTCGCTCTCACGAGAGAGTTCCCTCTCAAGCTTGCTCCTATCTCCTCGTCCCTTGTGCTCGCTGTGACGAATAATGTCCTCTCGTTCTACAGAACCCTGACGTGACCGCGATGACTTGACCGAGAGGGGGCTATGAGTGGAACGCTGGAATTCGACTCTCTCTCTGCTAGGTTCGTCGCGCACATTAATATCATCTGATCTCTTGATGTGATCTCCTCTGCTCCTGTGGACCAAGATTTCTTCTCGTTCTTCATCTTCCTCTTCATCGTTACCTGCTGAATGGCGTCGACGGACACGAATTTCCTCGCGAATATCGTCCTCAGGGTCCCGGTGTGAATGCAACCGCTCTCTTCGCCGAACCTTGACATCGTCTCGGTCATCATCTCGCCCAGAGCCGGAACGTTCACGGTGCCGAATTAGGATGTCATCTTCCTCTTCATCATAATCAGGAATTGACCTGCGTCTCCGGGTCCTCTCTCGTTCGTCCCGATGAGGCAGCGAGGCATCCCGATGTCGAAGCAGGACTTCCTTGCGTTCATCCCGAACTGAATGCCTCCGGGGAGAGCGGTCTCTGTGGCGAAAAAGCCGTTCTTCGTCTTCGTCTTCGTCTTCTTCATCTCGCTCATCTTGAGACAAAAGCGACCGTCGACGGAGCTTTTCAGGAATCCTCTCGTCTCGAAGCGGCGAATGTTTGCGTCGACGGACGAGGATTTCCACATCTTCCTGCTCTTCATCCTCGCCTTCTTCGACCTCGTGACTTTTAGGTTGCCTTCGTCGTCTGCGTTTTTCGTCTTCGAGGGCTATCTCTTCAAATTTTTCTTTATAGGCTACCGGCGAAGGCTCTCGTCTGCGAGGGGACGTCTCTTGCCTTTCGAGTATGATCTCCTCATCCAGAGATTTCCTTCGTTCGAGCCTTTCGTCCTCTCGAGATATTCTCCTTTCGAGTCTCTCGCCGTCATCTATCGCTACATGCTTCCGCCGAGGCCGATCTCGCGGTAAAGACTCGCGACGCAGGTACATTTCTTCAGCCTCCGCTCTGTCTGGAAGAGGATGCCGTTCGTCGTTGTCCTCCGCTAGATACTCCTTCTCATAGCGTCGCACATTTTCGTCATCGTCACGACCCCTAGACCGTCTTAACGACCGCTCAGCACCTTCTCGCGCCTTCTCGCGCAAACGAATGAGTTCGTCGACCTCACGTACGAGATGTGGAGGCGTTGGTTCGCGACGTAGATGGAGACGAGGACGGCGCCTGCTTTCGGGCTCGGGCTCGGGCTCGGATTCGGTGAATCGCTCGTGTGAATATCGTCTGCGTCGAGGAGGATCGTCGAATATTTCTTCTTGTTCCTCATCTTCCTCTTCGTAGTAATCGACGGGACGACGGCCGCGGCGAGACATTTTAAATGTTTCTAGCTATTGTTTCGATAGGGCTTTGGAATGCCTTCAGAAACGGTTATCGAGGTCTCGTACATGTGCTTGAGAGAAAAAGAGGGACTAGACAAGCAAATCTACACAAGCGCAAATAAACGCACGCATGCATCTATTGAATCACCTGGCCGGGACGAAGTCTAAGGGCATTTCACTGAGAGGCCACGGGAGCTTCGAATGAAGCCAGCGCCTGACTTGTCTAGTCAAGGCTGGCAGCAGTAACGACGAGAGAAATGTTGTGCTGGTCTGGTGTGTGTGTTTGTTGTCGGCTGATGTCATTTGTTTGTCCCCTCTTCCCCACTTTGAGGCTGACGTACGTTTCCCTTCACGTGTTCCGCACTCCATTCTTATTCTGCTGAGAAGTATAAGTACGTAAGTATATAATAAAAGCAATTGTTCTAGTGCAGGGTATCATAACATAAATAACATAAATCATCATCGTCATCTCACATAAAACGCAAAAAAAAAAAAAATCAAATCAAATCAAAATCAAAATCAAAACTATCCAAAAAACAGCCTTTTCTGCCCCTTCTCTGCTTTCGTCCCTCGAGACCGAGACTTTTTGCGGTCTGGAGGAGCTGCTCGCCTGGACGACTGCTGTACGATGCCTTGTGAGGTCCGGTCTGCTTGGACCTCTTGCGCCTCAAGATCTTTGGCGAAATGCCAGTCCTCGTGTTCGTCACGCTGGTGCTCGACGACTCGCTGATTGCAGCGGGGACACACGTAAACTCCCAAAGTCTGCGCACTTTCTTGGTCTGCTTCGGTGGCGATAAAAGGTGATTCGGCGGGTTCGGCATGTTCTTCTCCAAGTCGTGACGGTTGAGCAGGAGGAGGCGTGGCATCGTCGCTTTCAACTTCGCTATCGATCTGTTTGAAAAACCGCCCGATCCCGCTCGTCGCAGTTTTTCTCCTTTTCACCGGGTTCCCTCCATCGACCGATTCGATTGCATTTCCAGTCCTGGTATGCGTGTCGATAACGGGGCTGCTTATTGGACCTGGCGCAAAAAAGCTATCAATGGCTTTATTGTTCGTTGGCCCATCCTCAAATCCGCCGACGCTCAAAGACAGATTTGAGACTGGCCAGGCTCGTCCCTCGGCATTGACCTGTCTTAGCAAGTCTCGGGATAGATCAAAGAGGATGTCCTCCTCGATCATCTTCCCTCCCGGAATGGGCAGTTGTTTTGAATGGACCTGGGCGCCCGTTCGATGATGGAGGGTAATTGTTTTTGGCCGTCGTCTTTTCTCGAGAAGGCCATCCTCAACTAGCCGGTTATAGAGATCCGCTGCAAAAATGCGCAGCCACTTTTCAGCCTGGTCCATCGTGTTGATATATGGACGGAAAGATTTTGCCGATAACATCGACTTGATCTGCACTCGTGTGTTGACTTCGCTAGCATCAACCCCACGAATAATGTTATACAGCCACACCGCAGTGTCGTCGTCTAGCTTAGCTTTGAACTGATCAGCCGTCACTTTCAAGAGATCATTGACCTGTTCAGTTCCAAACTCGGCACTGATCTGGTCGCCCAGTTTTCCTCCCAGCATGCGGATTTTGGTAAACTTGAAGCCTCCGAGGAACTTTTGAATGGCACGGTTTCGGACAATGGTTTGCTTGTTGGGTTTGTTGCATGCGCTTCCCAGCTTCGCCATCATTTTGTTCCGTGCGATCCCTGCAGAACACGTATAAGCCAATTTCTCCCAGACGGCAGCGCGCACTGAGCGGACAATCTCGGCTCCGATCTGCATGGCAATGTCGTCCCAATCTGGATCGTCTTCTTCGGTCTCGTTCTCGTCCAGGTCGACCAGACCGTCATCCGGGGACCAGTCCAGTGCCGTTGTTGGAGGAGCAGGCAAAGACGTAGTCTTATCATCAGTCGCAGGCGCTTTTTTCAACTCCGGATAGCGCTGGGACAACGTCGCATATACTAGCGATGACAAGTCAATGAAGACCTCGTCGACAGAAGCCTTTTCCATCCGCGCAGCCAACAGGTCCGCCAAGGAACCATCTGCCTGAGTATCAACAAGCTCGCTCCTCCATCTTGAAAGCTCTTCTTTTATTGTACTCAATATCTTGCGCGATTGTTCTCGATACGGGTCTAGCGACACTTTGTCCGTCTGCATGCTGTTGGCAGCGTCCGCTCGGTATGCCCATTTCCCACCTTCACCTTCTCGGAAAGTCGCAACATGCTGGAGGACCAATTCGGGACACTTTTTCTTGGCTTCGACTGCGGACAACATGCGCGTAATCCCAAACGGCCGCGCGGCGTAGTTGATAGCAATGAGCGACCCCCACTGCTGAACAGCTAAGGGGGTATCTCGCGGTGTCCCCAGCCGGACCATCTCGCATTGCGCATAAAAGGCATCGAGATCGATGTGAGCGACGACTCTCAGTGGACTCGTAGCGGAGTTTTGACGGAGCTGCTGGAGGTGCCGGTACGTGTAGGAGGATCGTTTGGTAGAGGCGCCGGGTGAGGAGGGGATTAACGCGGGCGGAGACGACATTCTGTTGTCAAATTACATGGCCAGGAGGTTTTACATTCTTGTTGATTCCGAGCCAGTGTAGTGGCGAGTAGTTGAGATGATGCTGCGTCGCGCACGATCGGCAAGCGTCCCGATCTCGAACACGCTAGTGGGGCGCCGACAACTAATTACCCGTGCATTAGTTCAACAACTTGTTGTTTAAAGGACTTCATCTCTGCCTCAATAATTACTTGAAATCTTTTCTTTCAATTCTAAATGGCAGGAATATTTGCTAGTTCTAAAATGGCTTACACGGCCTGGCTTTTTTGCTTTCCCTTCAAGCCATCCTCTCGGACCTGCTGACCTATCTCGTCGTTTACACTCACAGCCATCACCCGGAAGAGTCTAGAATATGGTTGCTCGTCAATTTTTCCTGGCGATCTGTTTGCTGGTGTTTACTCCTTTGTAAGCATTGGCTTGATCAGTGCGACACGTCCTGTATCCCCCCTTGTAAAAGAATATTAGCAGGGCCGAGCTCGTGCAGCGTGTCAACATGAACTTTTTGGTACTGGTATCACTATGGGGGATAGTTCCCATACACTTTGTGTGTGATGGGTATTATTATACCCCAAATAAGGAAGCCATCTGCGTACGCGAATCCACTCATTTGTGATTTGAACATATATTAATAGAATGCAATAGTATCATAAACCGTTGCTACCATTCGTACCGTCGTCAGCGCTGTTTCCGGTGTCATTCGCAGTCTGGCTTCCCGGATTATGCATTATTTCCTCCAGTAAGAAGGATCCGACATGTTGAAACAGCTTCCCCTGGAAAGAATGTTGCCGGAAAACTTCTCTGTGATTAGCCCGAGGCCGTGGTTGCCTCTTTCGTTCGCTTGTGGACGTCGCCATTGACTGTACGGCAAGCTAACAACTCGAAATAAGCACTCAAGCGTTGCCAGTATAGGTCACTAGTCACATACAGCGTAGCACAGGAACCTCTCTTTGCAGGACGGACTTGTCGGGACCTACTTCTTAACCTTAACCGTAGTAAGTTGAGTAAAAATATGTGAAATCCAACTACGCTACCTGAGACACCCATTCAGCTATAACCCATGTCCTTCATTCACCACTTGCTTTATCGAGGACGTATACTGGCTGGTTAAGCTACCGAATAGGTCTAGCGCGAACAAATACCGCGGAATGGTATGCAGCTGCAACAGCCATCTCCTTAACATTCTCATATTCTGCCTAACACATTGAGTCGCTCATTCCTTCTTCTCATTGCTACGTATCCCAAGGGTAAACCAGGTTACCTCTTAATATGATTCTCAAGTTTGCTGCTTTATTAAAAAACTGAGGGAGAATGCCTCCTACGAGTCAATCGAGGTTCAGCTCCAGCACATCATTCTATACTTCTCTCAATTACGGAGAATTACTGGTTGCTTGCACTACAACCGATCTAATGTGTAGGCGTGCGTGCTTTTAGGAGAAGATAAGCCAAGTAGTCGTTTTGACTCATGGCAGTAATGCCAGTGATGAATTTCCTCTAACACACATTTTAATATTTTAATTTATTAATACTATTTGGGTCTAGATAAGGTCTCTTCGCAAAAGTGGTATTGGTCAATACTGTCTATAGTTTTAGCTTTAGGCTTCAATAGCCTTATGACGAGGCTCAACACATAATCCAG
This sequence comes from Talaromyces islandicus, assembly GCA_000985935.1. Lineage (NCBI taxonomy): Eukaryota > Fungi > Ascomycota > Eurotiomycetes > Eurotiales > Trichocomaceae > Talaromyces > Talaromyces islandicus. Next base: position 3,290,924 of record CVMT01000003.1, on the reverse strand, counting down.
GCATCAAATAGACTAGCCGCATGTAGCGTAGTGCGTTAACTTTTCCTTGCGGGCCGGACCGACAAGTCCCGTGACATGACAAAACCGGGCATGTTTGCTGGGTTTGCATTTTCACCGCCACAACCCAAGGCCACAACAACTAACACAGCCTTAAACAATTGTTTAACGCAAATCGCAGGCTCTCGCAGGGGGGAGGGGAAGAAAAAAAAGAAATAGGGAAAAAAAAGAACCCTGTCGCAATTTTTCAATTCTCAGCGGTGGCGGTTATTGGCAACCAGCTCGCCTGCAGTCCCCAGCAGAGCGATTGGCTACCTGCAGTCTGCAGGCTGGGCTGACTAGCAAAAGCTAATGCCCAAAGCTCGCACGCATGACGGCCCAACCCACGACACCCCGTGGACCTGAGCGCTCTGCAACTCTTGCAAAGCTTTGCGCGCTAGCAGTCTCTTCAACCTTTGGACTCCGCGAATCAATGCCTACTATGGATCATTGCCACAGTGGAGGAAGATTCTTCTATGACCTCTTATAGCTGTCGCCCGGTCAGGCGGATTTCGGCATCGTCGCTCGCCTGAGTGCCTCGCAGGCAGTCACTCCCTGGCCTCGCTCAGGTCGTCGCCTGAATAAGCATCAAACGCTCCAAGGCTGAAGGTGACACCAAGCCGAGTTACTGGCAACACGAGCCAGGGACGCAATATGATGCATGGATCTACGTCTATTATTGAGAGGGCCGCTACACCTACGACTGTCGTCAGTCGCCGGCCAGGACATGTCAAATGATGTCCCAGATAGACGGGATCCTGGAGGAACAAGACATGACGTTTTCATAAGGTATTTAGTAGTACTTCTTGGTCGATATACAGGGAGGCCCGCAGGAATATCAAACACAACGGCTGGTCGGTGGCGCTTGTGGATGATAGGATACCGGACAGATAGGCTGCAGCGGCACAGTAAGACGATGCATCGTAATGCGTAAAATCGGTAATGATTATTGTAGAATTACTCGCATCTAGACCGACAACTCGTGGCACCAGAGACGGTGAGAAGCGACGACGACAGCCCAAAGGCTGCCGGGCCGCCCAACAGGGCCGCAGCAGCCAACCACGGACGCGCACACCCACCCGGCGCCCACAACCCTCCTTGGCCCCTCGCTCCTCCCCTCTCTCACTGCTTATCTTAAACCGTTCGCTCCTCCCTGCTCGTTGCGACTCCCTTCTCCTCTCCTTCTCTCCTTCATCCTGCTGGCCCTGTGTGTCGGCTGCTGCTCATCCGCTGTCGACCTTGCTCTTCCACAGAGAGGACTCTCCTATCCCGGACATAACAAGACAGACAGACTGTGTGCGTGTGTTTGTGTGCGTGTGCGTGTGCGTGTGCCAGAGGACAGACACGGAAAGACAACACAGCACAATCCCGTTTACAGGAGGACTCCAAAAAAGGCCACAGGAGAATACAAAAAGACAAAAACAAAAGGAAGCCTTGTTATTGCTCCCACAGGACTTTTTTTTCCCACCCCAGGATTGATCTGTCTCCTTGCTTTTCTCTCTCTCTGTGTCTCTACTCTCGCTATTCTACCGTCGCCTTGCTTGCGTCTCTTGTCTCGGTTGATGTGCCAAGACTCTTTCGACATTGCCTTTTGTCCCAAGGATACTCAGCCAGCCCGGTATTGAGCTAGGAATTGAATTCCCGTTGCGTGTTGTCGGTCGCCTTGATTGCCTGCCGGGTTCAACCATAGACCTGTTCAGTCCGTGGAGTGATATATAACCCATACGCGCGTTGTGTATTTCTATACTTCTGGCCGTATATTTTTCTGCAACATCGTCGTGTGGATTCCATTGTTTCTTTCCCGCCCTGAACCAAGGTTGCCATAGGACTCGACCCAGAAACCTAAAAACCAACCAGAAAGAAAAGCCACTGGAATTCATCGCCCCTGGACTACTCTGCCTTTTCCCCACCCGGATCGGAAAAAAAGGGACCTTTATAATTCTTTACTGGCCGTGGACTTGTCACTTGTTCTGCTTTTTTCCCATTTGCTGCTTCCAGGACAAAATGACCGGACGAGGATTTGAGCGCCCGGAGCGCCACAATGAATATTTTATTTCCGGAGACGGTATCAGCCGGGAGGTTATTCAGGCCGATATCTGCAGATACCTAGGAAACGATGCACTCGTAAAACCTGGATCACATCAAGTTCGTTTACAACCCAGCCTTTTTTTATCTGCGTAGACAAAAAAGCCGTTCCACCACCGGAGTACTGACCTAATCCTAGGGCCGCCAAGGCTACTTAATCCGTGCTTATCGGAACTTGACTTCTGTATGTTCTGGGCTAAGCGAACCGCCAACATAACGGGATACACGGCTAATACGTTTGCTTCTCTAGGAAATGATTGCCGACTTGAAAGCCGACTCGGCACGATGGGAACAAGAAGTTGCACGCAGAGCTGACATGGGATACTCAAGAGGTACTTATGTTCAAGATATACGTAGGTCTCGAAGCCCTAACACGCCTCCAGCGAGCTATGCTTCGTCGTCAATCCACGAAACGCGTCAACAACAAGGAGGCCCGTCGCCTGCAGCATTCAATCCCCCACCCAATCAGTACAACATTGATCCATACCCGCAACAGCCTCAATATGGCGGGCACCACTCACAGCCCCCGCATTATGGAACACCCGCTTACACTAGCTCACAATCCCCTGGTTTCGCTCAGAATGCGTATGCATCACCTCCCCAGCAAAATCCTTACCCCGGGCAAAACCCCCCGCCTATTTCTGCGCCAGAATCCCACACTGCATACACATACACTGGCCAACCTGTCTACCCCTATGAAGGAAGAAACGCCGCCCCTCGTTACCCGGGACCCGGTTATGAGAATGAATCGGATTATCCTAACGTGACATCTTCCATGGGCTACCCTCCTGCTACCACAGCTTCGGACGCCCGCGCAGGAATGGAAGCCAGATATACCCCAGAGGCACCGTATTCCGACCACAGGGCCGGAGTCAACCGGCCACAGCAGAGCAGAGACCCTCACCGACGGCCTCGTTAAAGGTGCCTGCTTGATTCCACGGGTGTGAAATCTCCCAGGATTTCCACTTTGGCGTTTCTATTTTTAGCCCGGGTTATTTATCCAGGATTTATGTTACCAAATGGATGCAATCCGGTTCCCGTTGTTTTCAAACGTTGTTTTTAAGAAAGAAAAAGACTTGCCTATTTTCTCGCTAGGAGCCTTTGAAACAGGATACCTCTTGCTCCGGAAACACTTCTTTTTTATTCACATTCTACAAATCCTTTGATGGAGAAATTATTGGCGTCTTATGAAAAATTATATGTTTGAAATAACAAGGTCGAGGTTGCTTGGAGTTAATTTAACGTGGTATCGACAGCCTACGAGTTGGCCTAAGGAATGGGATCTCCACGGCTACTAATGACGAGTCTATGTGTGTGCGACTCTTTTTTTGTTTTGGCCATGATGGATCTGGCTCATGTGATGTGAAACTTGAAATGAAAAGGTGGTACTCTGCTGTTGTTCACGTGATATCTTTGATACTGTTGGTTTGTTTTGCTACGTTTTGGATGTTGTGCTGTACAGAAGATTTGGTTATTGATCGATTGAGAGGGCTTGGATCTCAAGATGAGATGTGAGTTTCCTTATTATTTTTTGCGTTGTTCTTTATCACGGTTTGCATTCGTCAGGAGCTTTGGAGATGCTACGTTTCGTACTGGACGGGCCCGACGTTGTAGATAGATGCATTGCAGGCGTTTGAGCTGCTGTTTATACAATCGCACACACTTCTCTCACCGATCCGAATATAATTACATGAGATCATCTACTGGCTGATGCCTGATCCAAGACGACATAAATGATCTTCAAATGTTGAAATGCAGTTGACTCTTGAGAACAGCCCCAACCGAGCCCATCCGTCACCACCTCACTCTTTCCTCTTTTAGCAACTCAACCCTGTCAATATCCCGCTTCTTCTCTTACCATCTTAGTCTCTGCACTTACTTTTTTCCTCTTACCCCTTCTCATACTCCCAACTCTTACTTTCAGCATCCGACACATCCAGCTCTCAGAAGACCTCCACACACGAAGCATTCTGGTTCGAGAAGGAAGAGCAAAAACAAACAAAAATGAGCATCCAATTTGACCAATCTGGGAACCCCGCCACTTTCCCTCACTTCACTAACGACGACGTTCTTATATCCATTCCACCCGGCGAAATCTACCATCTACACGCAGACGTTCTGAGACGCTGCTCTCCGCGATTTATGGGAAAGCTGCTAGCACCGCAGCATGCGGCGACTCTAGCCAAAGCTGCCGAGAGGGCTGGCGCAAAGACGCGATTTAAGCTTGAGTTGATGCCGTCTCGGGATCATCCGAATGGGATTTTTGTTAGAAAGGTAAATAATGGGCGGCTTTCACGAGAAGGGATAGGTTTGCTAAATGAAAGTGGTGTAGGGCGTCGATAAATATGGACAGGCGATTCCGAGCAATATGAGTTCGTATGTTTTTTTCAACAGTATGTATGAAACACCACCGATATCGCAAGACACAATAGACTGCTGGAAGAATCTCTTTGGAACCTTCTACAATATCGAGCCAAACCTCAAAGGCTCAAGCCTTCAAACAGTTCTCGAGAAATGTGTACGTCTCATGGATACCGCCGAAAGCATCGACGCTGTTGTAGCTGTCCGGCCACATGTGGACAATGCCCTCATGCGTCAGGGTCAGCTGGTTTATCGTTCGGTTCTGGCGAGCCCTATCCCGTGGGGAAACCTCGCGCTGCGCGTTCATTCGCCGACTATATTCAACGAAGCCGTCGTTCACCTGGTGGGAAAGTGGAACTCAATGCTCAAACAGGACAAAAGGGAAATGGATCCTCGACTGCGCGCCGTCTGTGAACGCAAAGCGGAAGAGCTATACAAAATCAAGGGCGCGGCGGAGATGCGAATTGCTGGACATATCCCTCCGGACTGTTGGCGACGAGCGGATCGGGATCACATATCCCGGGCAAGCTACTCAAACGATGTGTACATGTGGATGGCCATAAGTATTCGCCACCAATGGTTCCATCAAGTCGTTGGCATTGAGCGGCGCGGCCGAGACGGCGTTGATGGGGGAGCCAGGCTTTACAAGGCTATATACGAAGAGGGCCCATCCTACCTCAATGCTGAGGACTATGTCAACTTTCACAATTTGTGTCCAATGTCCCAGAAAGCCCGCACCATTTTATACGACAAGGTCCGCCAGATCAAGTGGGAAGTGCGCAAGTACGTCAAGAGCTTGATGCAGAACAAGACTCAGCTTGAACTTAACTCGGGTGCTCCAATTGACCATCTTCTTTGCACAAAGGTGACCGCCCAAGACTATCTCTGGAACAGTGAGGATGATGACACTGCGTTTGTGCCTTCAGAATTGTCTGACGGTGATGACGAGGACGGTGAAGGGGACAGAAGGGAGGGAGGAGTTCCGCCTGGTGTGTCTGACACGCTTGGGACTGAATTCCATCCACCAGGTAGTGAACAGACCGTTGACCAATCTTGATTTTATTTTATTTTATTTATTTTTTCCAAAAAAGAAATGTTCATTTGTCCGCCCAGCTATTCGGAATGAGAGATCCCATAGAGAAGACTTCTTTGCTGGAAAATAAATCACGAGTTTTCGTTTCTATTTTATCTCTACATATATATGTATATATTATTTGGAAATGATATCAACCAATTCCTTACCGACTTTTCTAAATATTCTTGACAATGTAGGGTTTGCTATAAGCTTCCGCAGTATGTTGATATATCTACACGGTCTCGCTTTTCAAACGCATTGAACTCGCCAACAAATGAACACTGTAGGATTCTTCGAAACTTATTCAACCTCTTCTATGTACAATTGTAGTAATCTTCGAGCCCTCCCCCAAACACCAGTTATGAGTGTCAAAATCGTGTGACGAAATATGCAGATGTAAAACCAGGCCATCTGACGCAATGGTTCGTCATTGAGCTAAAGCAATCCTGGTATCCTCGGAGGCCGATGTGTTTATATCGTTTTGTTGGGGGGAAAAAATAACCAGACGGTTAACAGCCATGAAGTTTATTCGTCGTCAAAGCCCTTTGGGATCGTACGCGGACCTTTCGGAACTATTCAACGCAGTAACCAATCAGTAATGTATTCTCATCATATTTTATTTTTCATCAAGGAAACCGGAGTGAAATGGCGCAACTGAGTGTCGAAAAGGAAAGAAAAGGAAGGAAACCGACTTGGATATGAGAGAGGGATCGGCTCCGGGTCAACGTCGCCAAAGTACCGGCGAATTGGCGGGATAGAGACGAGGGCAACAGGGCCAAGCGAGCCCAGGACGATCGAGAAGAAAATAGCAGGCTTCTCGTGCGAGGCCCAGCGCATGTAGCGCAGAGGCTGGGACCAGAATTGCGGTACCGACATCGTGCGTGGTTGCTGTGAGGAACGCGGGGGAGCGCGAGGGAAATGTGACGCGAGATCGATAGACGGATCAGACCAGAACGCACTGGTATATGCCGCCAACGAGTCGTGGAGGTCGTGGCAGACGCAGCAATGGGCAGTTTGGAGGTCCAGTTGACTCTTGAGAGCGTCGGGTGAGGTCGACCGCCGGAGAAGGAAGTGGCGCTAGCGCAAGCCCTAGAGCTCGAAAGTCTTGGCACGTCCGGAGCAACACGTCGCCCGATCCGCATAGAACAACTAACTTGCGTAGTACAGTTATCTTCTTGCTTTCTCTCGAGGAGTCCCTTTTTCCCAGCTGTCCACCATTCAATTGCGTGGTTTGCCTCTTGTCCCGTCTCTTTTTCTACTTCCAATCCCAAAAAGCCCGCCCTTGCGCGGAGGCCTCTTGTCACAATGAGGCTGTTGCTTTCTGTTCTTCTCGGCTTCTGGGCAGCTTGCGCCTGTGCCCTGAGCAGCTCAGGCTCTCGCCTGCTGGTTGTGCTGGAGGAGGAGAAGAGCCTATACTCGACGTTCTGGGCCGATCTGGAAGGTATTGTTGAGTTTCTATTTTGAGATTGCGGTTTATATTAAGTTGTTTTGTTGCAGGCCGGGGATATGACATTACATTTGAATCACCCAAGAACGAGAAGCTGTCCCTGTTCGATCTCGGAGAGAGAGCGTACGACCACGTTTTGATCCTCCCGCCAAAGTCCAAGGGTTAGTTGGATTTCTTTCTGGACAGAGCTCGTAATTCTGACTGCGAAACAGGACTCGGCCCGGCATTGACACCTAAGCTGTTGATTGACTTTATCAACAAAGATGGCAACGTTCTCCTGGCCCTCTCCGGCAAGTCCCCCACCTCGAGCGCTGTGAGCTCGCTTCTTCTCGAATTGGACCTCCACATCTCGCCCGATCGTTCGTCCGTCGTCGTCGACCACTTCAACTACGATGTTCTCTCCGCCGCCGAAAAGCACGATGTCCTCGTCCTGCCCCGCCCCAGCCCCCCGCGAGCGGATTTGAAGCCATACTTTGCAGGCGATGGTGTGCTGGCATTCCCCCGGCCCGCCGCTCAGTCTCTGGGAAACGCTAGTCCTCTGCTCGCACCCATCCTGCGCGCCCCGGAGACTGCTTACAGTTACAATGTCAAGGAAGATGCTGGCAGCGCCGAGGATAGCTTTGCGACAGGCTCGCAGTTGTCACTGGTCTCGACGCTGCAGGGTAGAAACTCTGCTCGTTTCACCGTTCTGGGATCTGTGGAGGCTTTGGAAGACAAGTGGTTTTCTGCATCTGTCAAGGGACCCAACGACAAGAAGGCATCAAAAACTGCCAACCGGGAATTTGCCAAATCTGTCACAGCATGGACCTTTCAGGAAATTGGTGTCCTCAAAGTTGGAAAGGTTGAACATTACCTCAGCGACAAGGAGGGTAACATCCAAGGCGAAGTGAACCCCATCATTTACCGTATCAAGAATGACATTGTGAGTATATCAAATGATACAATTCTAGAGTCAAGGCTGACGTATCACAAGACATTTGATATTGAACTGTCCGAGTACCAATTTGACAAGTGGGTGCCGTACGAGACCGTCCCCGAGGATGAGGTCCAGCTTGAATTCACTATGCTTTCCCCATGGCACCTGTTGAACCTGCAGCCCAAGACTCGCACCGAGAACAGCACAATCTACAGCACCACCTTCACGTCGCCGGACCAACACGGAATCTTTTCGTTCCGTGTCAACTACCAACGCCCATACCTGACCAACGTCGAAGAGAAGCACGAAATCACCGTCCGCCACTTTGCGCACGACGAATACCCTCGCAGCTGGAAGATCACTGGCGGCTGGGTCTGGATTGCCGGGCTTTGGTCCGTCATTGGCGGATTCCTTGCTTTCGTGCTTGTCTGGCTATACTCGGCGCCATCGCCTACCGCCGAGGCCAAGATCAAAAAGGTTAATTAGAGAAAGAATGTTTTGGAGCTATATTGATTATGGACTTATGAAACTGCATTCGAATTCGCAAATACTGAATTCTTTTTTCTTCTCTCTTCCTTTCCCTGATATCTTGGACGGCAATGGATGTATATTATGCTGTATGTAGGACGTCCTATGATGTTTTTTTTCCCTTTCATTTCCAATGTTTTACCGTAATATATACATTTCAAAGCGAGTAAATTTGGGTATGAAATGGTAGTGTTCAGACGAGTAAGACGACGATAACTCCGTTCCATGCAAATAGGAGATTTGTTTGTTTTTTCCTCGTTTTCTTTTTAATTATAAACCCCTGGTCTTTTCAGGATCCATTTCGGCCTCGTTGCCACTCGTCTCCTTGACCGATGAAAACGCCGGTTTGCCTGCATACAGTTGATCGGGCGTCTGCGATTTGCCGCCCTCGAGCTCTCTGGACATGGAAATCGGCGCGTTGCCGCGGAATCGTTTGCGCATGTCGACCAGACCTCGCCTGTTACAGAGGATTGTCAGTATCTAAGACTAGTGTTTGGGGAACGCGAATTGCATTGAGAAAGAAATAAAAGGAGGGTGTAGCGCACTTGCAATCCGTAAGAGCTTTCATCAATTGCTGACAGCGCGTGGGCAGGTCGTCGGAGAGAGGCGGTCGGAGACAATCATGCGGAGAATTGCGTTGCACCATGATGCAATCTGATTCTTGAAGGCATTGTGCCAGCGCCGCGCCTGGGTAGAGCGATCAGTCAGTCAGTCGAAGTCGTTCGGGGTCAGTCGAGGTGGTCAAGCCGGATTAGCCAGGCGCGAGCCGGTGCTCGTTCGGAAAGGCAAATTCCATAGCAAGACTTGCACAATTATGCGCTTCACGGTAAAACTAGAGAATCAACTTACGGATATCTCTACATGAGCTCGGCATGTTGTCTGTGGACGTGGTGAATGAACAATGAGAAGATGTCCGATGGGTCAACCGAGCTACTCCGTTGAATATTACCGGAGCTGTTTCGTTTCAACGTATTGTATTTGGAACCTGTAATAAATACAACACAGCAGCTTTGTAAGACACGGATAAACCTCAGGCTTATAAGAAAGACAATTTTTATGCAAAAATCAAAGTATTATTCCATTTTATTTGTCTGGGTCATATATCTTAAATAAACTAGTGTAACTGTAAAGTACAGTTGTTTTGACGTGAAATATATTTATATAGCTTGGTCTTCAAATGTTCCAGTGCTGCCTTTCACTTGCTATCAAGTAATTATATTTTTAATCTAAAGAACATTTGTCTTTTACCAATTGGTTCAATTTTTTTTTTCAAGTAAAAAAAATCTAATGTACACGCTTTTTTCAGATTCGAAGAAAAAACACTCCAAAAATAATGTATAAGCCTGCTCATTCATATTCCAAATTTGGTTCATCGATACCTTCTAGTCGAGTATCCGACTCGTATATTGCTCCAAACTGGCAGAATATTTGGCACTTTACAAAAATACCAACGAGTATCGACTCTGCCGGTGGCCCGTACACTCCATCCCTTGCTGAGCGCCGTTTTTCCTTGACTGCAGAAGCCTCATCCTTATGCCATCTGTGTCGATAGGCATAAGAGAAATCCGGATGACTGGCTGGATTTATGGGGATTTTAAGTCTGTTTTGTTGAGGCTGATCATCTCGTTCAACCTCAACTCGATTTGCCTGAGTTCCTCCTCTTCAACCTCTGTGGTTGTTGTGGAGAAGCCGACAATCCGAGTGTTCGGTGCAAAATGAACTGTTTGATGAGTGTCGGTATCAAAGTCCCCTATTTTTGCTCTTGAGCTTGATGTATAGACAAACTCAAGTCCGACAGTGGCTTGGTCTCGTAAGTAAGCCTTAGCTGCGGTTATGGTCTCTACATCACCATTGCTATTCTGTGTCTCGAAGTAGACTTTCTGCACCAAGTCAAAAGGAGGGTCCATTTCAGGAACCAATATTTGGCCTTTCCGGCTTCCGTTCGGGGAAATGACTGCTCGAATAATATCAGAGTCTACATTCAGTAACCATGAGAGCGCAGTTAATTTTTCGCCAGAGCTACTCCGGTACTGATTTTGTAGCGTTCTAGACGGAAGAGAGTAAAACCCCGGGGAACGAAATGTCACGCTGCGAGAAAGTGTTGTTTCGACGTGTATTGCTGCGACTTGACCTACTTTCAGTCGAGGAGTTGCAGGGGAGAAGCTCATTGGAGTGAGCCAGATCGTAAGCAAGTGGACTTCCTCGTTTCGGGAGAGCTCAAAGCCAGCATCAAGTTCATCCACCCATTGTCCTATTATATTAGGAGTTGGATGGTTATAATACTCGATTTTCAAAACAGATACGCCATTAGGAGACCTTGATCGGCTTTGGATGTCCATCAATGCCTGAATTCTCCTGACATTGTTCAAGGATGCAAAAGTCTGGTAGTTCCCGGGGTATGAACTATTTATAAAATGGGAAAATAAACAATCATATTATAGCTGATCACGAGGTATTTGATGGCATTTAGGATTCGGCATATCCTGTATCGTAAGCTGCTCGCCACAATCTTGGGACTGGACGCCGGCTTTGGTAAAGAAGGTTAGTTTTCCTGGTCATGTTCAGTCGTCATTCAGTTATATGCCCAACCAATTGATACATACCGCCTCCAGGGTAACAAACCCAGTGATAGTGTTCCCCGTCGGTGAAAGCTGCCGGATTCTCTTTCTACTGACCAAGAGCCCAAGAACCCGGTCTTCAGTAATGCCCTAGCCCCGAAGAAAAGCCAATACAAGTTCCGTTGCTTTGTAAGATTTGGGAAGAGGAAGTCGGCCTCTTGACCAAGAAACTCTACCAGTTTGCTTATAATAATATGGAAGTGCACAGGACGCCATAAATCTGAATTTTGGATTCCGTTCTAAGCTCACTGGGTAGGTTTGTGCTGGTGCTTGCGGTTGCCGAGTACAAGCCAAAATAGGCTGCTGAATAAAAACGATCATAATGCGAGATTCATGTACAGATTCCCTGATCCAATAATTCCAGACAAGGTCTTGAATAATCTCAGTTAGTGTAATTCGACTTTAGTGAAGTGTAATTGCTTTCGGGCAGCGGAAAGAGTTTTGTACTTGCGTCTCCGGGGCTTCCTGGAGACATTTGAAACAGCATCGCTTCCAAATTAAAAGCGATATAAATACACCGGAAGTCTCCGCAACAAGTACAGGCCTTCGTACAAAGTGCCTTGTAAAAGTCGAATAGAGAAATGGCAATGGCAAGTCGTGTTCTTAACAAGGCACAGAGAAAATTCAACCTATGTGAGACTACCATCTGATACTGCTTGAGAGAGTCTACTATCTGCCTCGATCTAATATTTACTTGTCGAAACTTGAATACAGAATACATGTCTAGACGGAACAATGTATCATATAAAAGCTCGAGGGGTAGTCGTTCGAGGGAGCCGAGTCCAACATTCAAAATCTGCCGGGACGGCGTTGCTATTGACAGACAAATATCGACGTGTTCACGAAGTGGGAACCAGATCATAAAGAGACAGTAATCTTTGCAATAGTAGGCAGTGGTGCGAATAATGGCATCGGCCGGTTCTTCTCTAAAACAGTATTTGGTGGCGGAGCGATATCCGCGGGGCATAAGCGTAGGCGTTCTCGAGGTTTGTTGGCACGCTTGAATAAAGAGGTGTTTGGAAGTCAATAGTAAAGTACTCGGTCGCATTTGTATCCTATGCAATAGTAATTTCCTAAGACCTTAGGCCTAAGACTTGAACAAATAGATTTTCTATCCGTGAGGTGAAAGTGATTTAATAATGGCAGTAGTTGGCCTCGAGTACATTGTAACTATATGATATTCCGAAACCAGTCTAACCCAAAATATACTAGCGCGATGGGTATCTTTTAGTCAGATACTATTGGCTAGGGTCTTACATTAGCGCCGGCCTATGATGCCATCGGCCACGCAGAATCACATGCAGAAACACTGCCCAACAATCGAGCTCATAACAGAATGAATGGTCCTTTTATCCTCAAAATTGGCGTGATTGAGCTGGTTTGATCTTTTTAAGCACCCTTATAGCTTTTGAGTTTACAATGCCACGCGTTCCATTCATTGGCAGGCTTTTCTGGTACGCCAAACATTGCTGCATTTCGTCTATCTTCATGTGAAAGTCGTATACTGATTAGTTGACCTGAATGATAGGGCCGAATACCTATCCCTATTTGCATCGCTATTGTTGATATTTGTCGAGGGTGTATTGCGCTTGATCACACTGTGTCTTCGTATGTCGTGAACCTATCTTGAACAAGCGCACAGCTAACGCGACTAACCTCAAAGCCGATGCTATCATTCGATTCTTTTATCGACAATCCAAATCCATATTCAACACACTATCTTCTTCCCAGAATAGGAGCACCAGGAGGCCTCGAACCAAGCAGAGGACTCTGGCAGAGTCCATAGCCCAGACCACCGATTTCTCGGAGCTATGTGAACTATACGGCTACGAAACCGAAGAGCATATTGTTCAGACCGGTGACGGCTATCTCCTTGGTCTTCATCGGCTTCCTTATCGTCGAGGGGAGGAAGGAGAATACGTCAACACGGGGAAAAGCGGCGTCCGGAAGAAAGTCGTCTACCTTCACCACGGTCTGCTGATGAATAGCGAAGTGTGGGTTTGCCTTACAGATGAACAGCGGTGTCTGCCTTTTCAGCTTGTCGAAAGAGGCTATGATGTTTGGCTGGGCAACAACCGGGGTAACAAGTATTCCAAAAAGTCCACCAAATCTTCCCCAGCATCTATCGATTTCTGGGACTTTTCCATTGACGAGTTTGCATTTCATGATATTCCGAACAGCATTGAGTATATCCTTGGCGTTACTGAGCAGCCGTCTCTGTCATATATCGGTTTCTCTCAGGGAACAGCACAGGCATTTGCAGCCTTATCCATCCATCCTACCTTGAACCAGAGAGTTGATGTCTTCGTTGCCCTGGCCCCAGCCATGTCACCCGCAGGACTGTATAACGGTATTGTGGACTCGCTAATGAAAGCTTCCCCGCAATTTGTTTTCTTAGCGTTCGGACGCAAAAGTATCTTGAGCTCAACGACGATGTGGCAGGCAATTTTGTACCCTCCCATCTTTGTGCGGATCATCGACATTTCGCTGAGAACGCTCTTCAACTGGACTGGCGATAATATTAGCCAGTCACAGAAACTGGCAGCCTATCCGCATTTATATTCATTTACCAGCACAAAGTCTGTTGTCCACTGGTTTCAGATCATTCGCAACAGAGCATTCCAAATGTACGACGATGAAGTAGGCGGGCCGTTAGCTGTCGGCACCAACAGCCGCTACTATAAGCCAGTGAGGTATCCCACAAAGAATATCAAGTCGCCAATTGTGCTCCTCTACGGGGCCAACGATAGTCTTGTTGATATTGGGATTATGCTTCGCGAACTTCCGCGAAAGACCATCGTTAGAGAGATACCCAAATACGAACATCTCGATTTTCTGTGGGCTACCGATGTCGACGAGCAGGTGTTCCATCATGTCTATGAAGCGCTTGACCAACATGCTAGCGGGAAGTCGACAGCGAGTTTTCCGTCGCGTTTATTGCTGGAAAACAAGACCAACGGATACAGTGAGGATGAAGCTATTGCGTCTGGAGCTGTCAACATCGAGCAGCATTGAGCAATGTTCAACCTTTTTTGCTATTTGAGTTTTAGAAATTGATTTGGAGCATCTTGAAGAGCAAAGTCTGTGGCACTCTTAATTTTACTTTATTTCTATGTATACATTCAACTGATTACTCTGTCGATACCTATACACGCATCATGTATGTTTATATGCAATTCCATCCAGTGTTCAATGTTCCAAAGCTTACACACCAAAACATCAAATTCCTCTTCACTTCTCTCTCGATGGATTGTTTCCAAAAGCAGACTCAATGCTTGCTGACAGTGCGGTACTTGCTTGCCGTCTTACCCTCCCTACCACCGGGCAGATGCTGCATATGGGGCGCGTACTCGTTCGTGGCGGCAGCTCGATTCGGAGGGCTCGGGGCACGGTGAGCAGCTTTTTCCTGTTCTTCCTCCTGGCGTACGGTGTTTTCAAAGTCGTCGACCGGGCGGTCGTCATCGAGGACGCGGCCAAAGGCCCGTTTGGGGAATGGGTGCTCTTCTTTGTGGGAATGCCTGGGCATTATGACTGGATTGAACAATAAAAAATTTTTTTCCTTTTCTTTTCGTATTACCTTTCCTTTTTGAGAAAGCTATTGCTGATATTTGGAGGAAAACTGACTCATCGGTCGTATTTTTTGATTACGGTGGCGTGCATGGATTATGGCAAATGGTCTGACACATGATGATGCAACCACAAATAGTAGTAAACTACGGTTTGTCCATGGTAATTGCGTAAAAATAAAAACCTAGATCTAGATGAACTTTCTGGAAGCCTTTGTTAGGGTTTTCAAAGTTTGTTTCTATGTTGAGAATATAACCCTAACCGTAGATGAGGTATACAGAACCCATGTACACTAGTAGTATCCAATACATGTGTACTCGATATCAATACCAAAAGGGCAGTGTCAGGGAATCAGTGCATGATATTGAAGGGTACTTCAATCTTTCATTATTAAAAATAATTTCATTACCTTGATGGGTTATGATAACCGCTGATTAGTACATAACTAACGCGCATGTAGTCATGCAAAGACAACAAGCACCTCCATACTGCAGACTGGATTAACTTTTTAAAGTTATTGAACATGAAATCCAGGGATAAAAATGACTGGTCATGCCCAGTCATGCAGTATTGACTCGGACTCCAGTCCGAACACCAATGTACACAATATACGCAAAGGGGTAATAATTTTTACCCACCTGGGGAAAGCCGCAACCCTTTGGGAGAAAAATCATACATAGTGAGGTATGTGAGCCCTTGGCTACTATGCATCCCCCCAAACTCTCCCAGGGTTGTTGATTCGAGATCACGAAGCAGGAAGATCGCGACCGATCTTGCCGATTACAGACAAGGCTCCATACCCCATACCAGAGGGGATCGCAAAGCATTTGCAATTGCACACACTGCTACAATGGCTGACGAATTATATCAGCGCTTTCTGCACGTGTTGTGGGAGGAATGCATCGTTGTTCATACAATTTGTGGTCAAAGCCTTGCATAAATGGTGCCTTAACTGTCGGGTGTTTTACCACTAGTACTGTAATTAGTTAACTACGTAGCTGCTTTCTTGGGCGATCAAACGAAGGTCTTGGCAGTAGCTTGTATCATCATCCCAATGACGCCGCCTGCCATCTTTTAGCTCTGCAGAGATTTTTTTCTTGTTTACCTCTTCTTTTTCTTTTCTTACACTGCACCGCTGGGCGATGCCTGATTTTGCAGAGCGATGACGTGCTTCGCCGGTGATTAGGCGATTGTATGAGGAAAAAAAAATAATTATTATTATAATTATAAAATCGCCAATCGCCATGAAGTTCGCCAAGTGCGTGGTTTGGCTGTCCCGGTTGTGTGTGCAACTCTATCGTGAACTAACCAGCCCGTTGCAGAGAACTGAACGAGGAACTGGTTCCAGAATGGCGACTCAAATATCTGGATTACAAGGTATGAATGGAAAATCTATCATCGATCACTGCCAATGCTGATTGTTGGTTGAATGTTGTATCGATTATTAGCTCGGCAAGAAGAAGATCAAGGCCCTCCGACGGGCCCTTCAGAGAACGAACCGCACTCCGCTCCGTCGCCACGATGCATACCATGGCACGACATCGCATAATCTCCCGCCAAATGCCTCGACGTCCGCTGCTCGCTTTCCGCTGGATTATAACGGATCGCCGTCGCGCAACAGTGCCCCGCGCACCGCCGAGCAGCGCCCGCTCCGGACCCCGGGCTCACGTTTCGCCAATACAGTAGGGAGTTATGGCAGTATTGTCTCGGAACCTGCTGCCCAAGACGTCACGCGTGTTCCTACGCTTCAATTGCCCGATCCTGCACTGGAACCAGGCACCCACGCAGCTATACACCAGTATGGCCCGCCAATGACAGAGCTTGCGCGGGAGCGCCCTTCCGACTATCCTTCTCAACCGCCTTCCTACTCGCTCGTCACAAATAATAGAAACCCTAAGCGGCTATCCTCAACCGGCGATGTTCACTCAAAGACAGCAAAGTTCCTGAGGAGGGTTTTCACCTCGGGTGATCTGGAATCGCCCGGGAGGAGCTATCAAAGCAGTATATCCAACGAAGTGACGCAGAAGGAGGACGAGTTTTTCGACTTCTTGGACGCGGAATTACACAAGATCGAATCGTTCTATGAGAAAAAAGAAGTGGAAGCTACCCACCGCCTACAGGTTCTTCGGCAGCAGTTACATATGATGCGCGACCAGAGGACGGCAGAAGTCCTCAATGCGAAGCGCGTAAAGTCTCCCGACAGAGACGGCGGTCACAATAGCTACCTGAACGTGATTCCAAACACCAAATGGGCCCATGCGTTAGTTGGTAAACCTCACTTTGGGAAAAACTCCCGTGCTCTGGCGAGTTTGCAAACTCCGCAAGCCCCGAATCCAATGGATCCGCAAGGCATCTTCGGTCAACGGGATTTTGTCCAACGCCCAGGATTGGCGCAAGTACCTTATCGCACCGCGAAGAAGAAACTGAAACTTGCAGTGCAGGAGTTTTATCGCGGCTTGGAACTCCTGAAGTCATATGCCTACCTCAATCGCAAAGCTTTTCGCAAGATCAACAAAAAGTTCGACAAGTCGGTTGATATGCGGCCTACGCTGCAATACGTATCTGGTAAAGTCAACAAAGCTTATTTTGTTCAGAGCGAAGTGATTGAAGGGCATATGGCTGTGGTCGAAGACCTTTATGCTCGTTATTTTGAAGGCGGAAACAAAAAGATTGCCGCCAGCAAACTGCGTAGAAAGCAGCGCTCGCACGATTACTCGCCAAACACGTTCCGAATTGGCCTGCTACTCTCTGCAGGCATTGTTGCTGCTGTCCAGGGATTGATCCTGGCCATTCGATTGCTCGAAGACGATGATAGCACCATAAAGACACAGACCTCCTATCTGCTCCAGGTGGGTCATTCAAGAATGTCCTTGGCTATTCTAGAGGCTAATGTGTTCATAGATATATGGAGGTTACTTCTTGATCGTCTTTCATTTTATGATATTTTGCTTGGACTGTATGATTTGGACTAGGACTAAAATAAACTACACGTTTGTTTTTGAATTCGACACACGGCATGTTCTCAACTGGCGTCAATTGGCCGAGGTTTGTAGAGCCACCAGGTTGCACTGGAACACTGCTGACATTCGCAGATACCTTCTCTGTTTCTTCTTCTGCTTGGCCTCTTTATGTGGATTAATTTTTCTTGGGTTAACGATATGTTTATATACTACCCCGTCGTACTTATTTTCGTCACGGTGTCGATACTATTCTTTCCATTTCGAGTCTTTTACCATCACTCTCGAGCTTGGTGGGCTTTTTCAAACGTGCGTGGTTTAGATGCTCGGAAGATTATTGGCAACATTGACTAATACTTCTCATAGTGGCGACTTTTACTTGCCGGCCTTTACCCTGTTGAGTTTCGGGACTTTTTCCTAGGTGATATGTATTGTTCTCAGACATATGCCATGGGGGTAAGCACTGCGCATGAACCTCTTAAATAAACCACTCAACTGACTCCATCTAGAATATAGAGCTTTTCTTCTGTCTCTACGCCACGGCGTGGAATCACCCGCCGACATGCAACTCATCCAATTCCAGACTCCTAGGATTTTTCAGCACACTGCCCGCGATTTGGCGTGGATTACAATGCCTTCGTCGTTACCGCGACACAAAGAATGTATTCCCTCACCTGGTCAATTTTGGAAAGTACATGTGTACTGTTATATTTTACATGAGCTTGAGCTTGTACCGCATCGACAAAGTCACCCACTATCAGATACCGTTTATCATCTTCGGCGCGATCAACGCAATTTACTGCTCTCTCTGGGATGTTGCAATGGACTGGAGTTTGGGCAATTTCTACTCGCCACACACTGGCCTGCGTGATGTTCTGGCTTTCCGTCGAATCTGGATTTATTACGTTGCTATTGTGCTAGATGTTGTTATACGGTTCAACTGGATATTCTACGCCATATTCATTAACGATATTCAACATTCGGCTTTCTTAAGTTTCATCGTCAGCTTCACTGAGATTTGCCGAAGAGGCGTGTGGACGATATTCCGTGTCGAGAATGAACACTGTACGAACGTGCATATGTTCCGTGCGCTTCGAGACATTCCTCTACCATACAACGCCGACGACGAGATGGAAGATGCTCCTGCAGATGCCCTGGATGGTGAACGCAGTGACGACGAAGAGCATACTCCACAAGCCCATGCCACCCCACCGCGACCAGCTGCTGAGGTAGACGTGGAAGCAGCAGGAAGAACGCCGACCCTGCGTTCCCGTCGCCCAACAATTCCAGGCCGGGCAATGAGCCGAGTCGGCACGCTGATGGCTACAGCACATTCCCAAGACTTTCAGCGCAAGCGACCTGCAGATGGCCTTGGCAGCTCAAGCAGCGCGGCTGCGCTGGGTGATACCGACGACACAAGCGACGACGAAGACGAGAAAGAAGAAGGTGAAATCGGCCAGCGGGACATTTTGGATGATTCTCAGGTGCTGGGCCTTGCCGCGCATCGCTCGGATTCTCCCGACCGCAATACTTAATTTCGCATTCATAAGTTTATTATCATGCACATATACCATATAATTCGATCGCGACGTATCAATAGATAATTATATTATTTTTTTATAACCTAAACTGCTGTTCCTAAGTATACTACTTCATCTTACTGTATACACTCACAGTTACACCTTCGAGCCGGCAATGCTGTATAATTGGAGGCTTAATGATCATTTCATACTCCGAGCCCTATTGATTGATAACATGCTATTCCATGTATAGATTAGCGCCGTAATTATCATGCATGACCTCATTCTAGCGCCAAAACTATAATCGTCAGTATCCACGTGACTGACCCGCCAACTCCACCTGCTGACTGCTGTGGTTGCCTCCTTCATCCATCGCACGTCTTATCATCCAACTCACGTCAAAGAAGGCCGAAAAAAGCAGTGAAAGATGGCTGCGAATACTCGCTATCAGCCCGCTCCCCAGCGCGACTCGCTTGAGGAGCCTAGGTACTCTCAGGCCCCGCCCGCCTACGGCTCCTACGATGCCACGGCTTCAGCCGCCGAGCCCCGAACGGAGGATGACAATGTGCCAGATGATTTCAAGGTGTGTTTTTTTTAAAAAAAAAAAAAAAAAAAAAAAAAACACGGGTTATTTTCTGTCGTGGAAATACATACTGATAAGTTTTGTTACAGTTTGGAGGCACGGTTGCAGAGGGAACACTTCCTATTCGGATGCAGTTCATCCGCAAAGTATACGCTATCTTGTAAGCTTGCTTTTGTTTTAACAAAGCTGGTTGATCCTTCTAACCCATGGTCATCTAGAACCGTCCAAATTCTCTTGACCACCGTCCTCAGCAGCGTATCATTCTTCAGTGACTCTTACCGTAACTGGATCCATGGGAACTTTTGGTTAATGATCGTGTCTCTTGTCGGTGCGATCGGATTCATGTTCCTGACCTACTGGAAGCGCAAGAGCTACCCGACCAACCTGCTGTTTCTTTCAGGGTTTACCGCATTTGAAGCATACGCAATCAGCGTCGTGACTTCATACTACAATGCACACATTGTCGTCCAGGCGCTGGTCATCACACTGGCCATCTTCGTCGCTCTGACTCTTTTCGCCTGCCAGACCAAGTATGACTTTACTCATTGGATGCCATACCTGTGTGGCGCGCTGTGGCTGTTGATCATTTTCGGATTCATGGCTGCTTTTTTCCCATACAACAGCTCTGTTGAGCTTGTCTACGGGGGCGTCTCGGCGCTCATTTTCTCCGGGTATGTCCTGGTCGACACCCAGCTGATTATGCGCCACTACCATATCGAGGAGGAAATTGCCGCTGCGATTTCCCTGTACTTGGATATCATCAACCTGTTCCTCAGCATCCTGCGCATTCTGAACTCGCAGCAGAATAACTAAATAGGGAAGAAATGTACATATGCTAGGAATTGTTGATGCCGTGTATATCGAGACGACTCACCTCTTCACTCTCCGTGTCTGACTTTTCCTTATATTGTGTTTTCTCGTTCTCATGATATCGTTAGTCTTAACCAGCTTTGCTACCTTGCTTCAGTATAGTAATGAATAGTTTTGGGTTAACTTTGTACTAAAACAAACAAGCTATTTTATGCCCAAGCCCCAGGTTCCAGGCAGGCTCCAGGCTCCAGGCTCCAGGCTCCTGGGTGTTCAAAGTGATCCCGCCGAGCGTGTGCTAACCGTAACTCACCACTATAAGTGCTACACAAGCGAGTGGCGGCTATTCAAGTCTAAGATTGGCACGAAAAGCACAGAAAGATGTAAATTGATTGAGGAATCAATTGATTGATCCCCGTCTATTCTCATGTGTGAAAACTGATATATATATATATATATATATTTCAATTGGCTAAGCAAGTATTAAACGTGGGCAGTGTGTCCACTACTATGGGTGCAAGCAATGTGTGCCCATACAAGCTCGTCACGCTATTCGATAGCAAAAATTTCAGTAACCATACCATGGCCTCTTTGGAAGTGTGGCAAGGTGACGACTTGTCTCCAGAAACAAGTGACAGATCTTCCTGACAGTCTGATATAAACTGTCGATTTCTATCCTCTACCTCTTTTCTAGCATTGCACATGTTTTCAAGTCTGGTTGCTTCTTCTTTTCTAGCTCTGTTAGCCAGTAAAAGGAAAGAAGTGATTTTTGATATGACGAAAATCTGCAATGGAGGATGACAAGGCTTACCGCGAGGTTCACCGCGTCATGAAATGATAACAATGGACATGGACTCTCACTCAAATATTGAATATCTCTTCTACATACAACGTAAAAAATAAATAAAAGCAAAAATGTAGAACAAATGGTCTAGTCAATCAGCCTAAACATGGATTTATTAACAATAATAGTACTCCACCTTTCGAAAATACTCTTTCAAGACGGGAATTGGTGGGAAGAGAAGAATTAGTATGTACATAATTCGTCATGATACGGAACGTCGTCATGCATGCCGGGAAAGACGCAAACAGAATAAGACAAAACAAAAACAAAAAGGGAAGGTGAAGTCGAATATGTTATGACTCTTTGGATACGTGGAAGAAAATGTTCATGGCGAGACAAACCACCATCACCACAATCCCATATACAGTCAAGGCAAGGCTCAGTCGCCGGAGCAGGATCTTGCGCCAGTGGCGACTACCTCCCAGGATACCGCTGGACGAGAGGAGGCCGCTGCCACCGAGCAGGCCTTGGTGGTCGTCGCCGATAGCGCCGTCATCGGATAGGGCATCGTCATCCACCTCGTCATCTTCTTTCATTAGCTGTTGGTGGGCGGCGGACTCGGGAGAAGAAATTTTGTAGTAAAACAACCCAGGGAGAATGAAGCTGATACTGGTACTGCCAGTGCTGCCGACGTATGATAGAACAGCTTCCAGAGACGATACTGTCATGGCAGTGATAAAGCTGAGAATGATGATACCAGTTGTGATGGCCGCAAAACGAACATCGCTCATGGGCTCAGGCCCGCGGTTGGCCCGAGGAAGAAGAGGAAACCGATGAGGCGAGACATCATTGCCATTAGATGCTCTTGACGCAGGGCGCCATTTCAACACCGCATCAATAGATGCGCGGCAAGGGTGAACCTGTAAAGGATAGGAAAACATGACCAGAACGACGATCGCAGCGCGGCCGATGGTTGCTGAAACGGACGTTGGATACAATCCGACAATATTTCCCCCAATGTTGTTTCCAAAAGATAGATAACCCGTAATGGCAACAAGAATGTATATCGAAGCGGCGCCTCCAATGCTAGCAAACACGACGCCGGTAGTCTGAAAATGACTGTTGTCTCTAATCTCGTTCAAAATAGAAAACATCTGAAATCATTAGTGACGTAATAAGCATTTGTGGAAAAGAGCATACGTTTTGGTGGCATGTATAGGCGAATACAATGACAGGAAAACTGCTGAGTGCGGGAGCAATGCCGGCCCATTGAATAATGCGAATAGGGCCCCGATCGGCCATGGTGTCCCCCTTTGCAAAGTGATAAACAACAAGTATCACTAGGTATCCAATCGAGATCAAAGCAATGACGCTGGTGTACTTGAGCGAGTCGAGACGACGGAGGAAAGACAGGGGGATGACGATAAGCCTTTGGTCGGTCAGCCGCCGCAATCCCATAAAAAACAACAACAAAAAAAAAAAAAAAAAAA
>CVMT01000003.1:3237407-3268125 GCA_000985935.1 Talaromyces islandicus | reverse complement strand
AAAAAAAAAAAAAAAAAAAAAAAAAAACAAAAATAAATCAAGGCATACTCACATGAACGCAGTTATCCAGAAGCGCCGGTCGACGAGGAACTCGCTTTCTGGTATTCCACCGACAAAGCCCTCAATGACACCGGGCATCAGGTCCCCGATAATAATAAGATAGCTCACGCCGACGCCAAAACACTTGATCGCAATGGCAGCATCAAAAATGACAGCTGCATTCGGGTATGTAATCTGAGACAGGGCGAAAAAGGACGCAGAGCCACGATCCAGGTACTGTGCACATCGTGACTGCAGATACAGTCCAAAACCGGCCACCATCCCCGACCAAATAACCACCAAAACTCCGAGGACGATTCCCATGTGTGCGATGGCAAGGGGCATGGCGAGGACACCGGCACCGACGACTGGATTTTTGCGATTAGAGTCTGGTGACCACGCGGTATTCAAGGTCGATGGCACTCACTCGTATTGATCAGGTTTATCACGCTGCTTATCCAGCTGGCGGAACCTTGGAACACATCTCGCTTTCCTCGGCGTCTAGACTGAATTAATTTTTCAAAACTCGAATAAATAAATAAATATCGAGAAATACCTTCGGCCTCTATGAGCACCACCCGCTATCGAGCCAGCGGCGACTACCTCGTCCATTGTCATGAGTGCAGCTGAAACGTCACCTCGACCAAAAAGCGCCAGGAAAAACGCAGGACATAATACCAATACAAAATTAGGGGGGAGGAAAACGCTACTGCCAACAGTCTGCCGTTGAGGGCGGATTTGGCAGCAGGAGAGGGCGAGACGGAGGCCAGCAATGCAGCAACAATACTAAATTGCGAGAGAGATGAAGTTGGTTCGTTCGCTGGCGGAGCGGTCGGATCGCCGCTCTCGGGGGCGGGCGCTAGTTAGTGGCCAGACGAACGACACCGCCACACCGGGACGTATTTATTCTAGGTTTCTAATTATACTTCATCCGATTATTTAAAATTCAATCCATTCATTCAACACGTCCAATGCCTATTCAAAATGCTACAGTCCCGTTTGAACTCGCTCTATCTGCTCACAGCTTCGCCTTGCCCCAGTTGGGCTGAGACAGCAGGTCGTATATCTCATTCACCAACACGTCCGCGTCCGCGACCGTGTTGCCAGCGCGGCCGAGAGGGCCAGGATCGTTAAAGGCATTCACTTCGCGGACAGTCTTGGACACTTCGAGGACGGTACCTCCCTGCACGCGATACAGCGTGCCTTGCCTGTTCTTGTTCCCGATGATACTGCTGACTTCGTCCTGCTGAACAAGCGCAAGCATGACTTCGCCAACCTCCTCCGCAGTGACCCATTCGTCCTGGCCTTCCCGGATCATCTTCAATTTCTCCGGGTGCTCCAGCCATAGCGGCGTCTTGATCACGCCAGGGGCCACAGCCGTGACCCGGATACCGAATCGGGCGTCCAATCCATCTAGAGATCGCACGAGACCGTTGATGGCGTGCTTTGTCGCGACATAGATTGGTGCGGCCATGGATTTGGTTTGGCCAGCAATGCTGGAGATGTGGACGATGTGCTTGCGGCCGGGATTTTTCCGGTGACGCAAGAAATGGGAAATGGCCAGCTGAGTGACTCGGATTGGATGCGTCAAGTTGATATCCACCAAGGCATATCGGCCTCCGGACAGTGTATCTCGGCTCTCTGGTGTCCCGGGTGGTCGCCAAAAGTTGCTCCAGTGCTATAAGTAGCCTTAGTAGGACTCATCTTCCCCCCCCCCCCATCAGCTCGTAGCGATAGAAAGTTGAAACACACCTCTTCGTACACTCCCGCACCAGGGCAGACAATGTCGACTTCCCCAAACTCCCTCTCTGCCACCGCAAACATCTCCTCCAGCTGCTTCCAGTCAATGACATTGGTTTTCTGGAAAACAGCTCTTGCCGAGCCAGAACGACCGGAATACTTGTCTACTATGACTCGGGCCTCGGGGCGCAGGGCAAGATCTGCGATGAGCACATTGCAGCCATTGGCAAGCAGTATCGTGGCAAACGCCAAGTTAATCCCTTAAAAATATAGACAGATATATAAGCTTGGTGCAATTCTCTCTCTCTCTCTTTTCGCAACTTACCCGAGCCTGCACCGGTAACAATTGCGGCTTTGCCCTTGACCGGCTGAGTGACCGACATGACGAGAGAGGGGTCAAGAGAGTTGTGCAACAAACTCGGGGCCAGACAGGAGGGGGGAAGTGACTGCGATCTTTATAGACCGCACGTCGTTGGCCCTCACGCTTCAAGGAAACTGGACCGAAACGCGGGGAGTATCTGGCTACGGCAAGTTATCCGAGCGGGAGGGGAACCTCTATAGATTCTGATATTCTCACGCCATTTTTACATTCGGATTTTTGAATTGCGGGGGAAATCCTTGGATTCCGGGGAGACAGCGCACGGATGTTTTTAGCTGCCGTTAATCCGGCCATTTTTAATGTCAAAAAGGTTGGACTCTGACTGATATGGCCTGTTGTTTGGGCGCAAATACATATCAGTGTCGGGATATTATCTTCATTCAGAAGGCCGCCTAACCGGAACAGGCAATAATGCGACACGCCCGAACAGATCAGACAACATAAATAGCGTTTGACCGCTTGCCAGTTCGTCAAGCACTAAACATATCAATTGATATACCAGGTAAAAGAAAGCAATACAGAAAATGGCGAAGCTTCTTCCCAAAGGCCTTGTGCGGAACATGACCACAACGTCATCGTCGCCGTTGACCAAAGCCGCCGGCGATATCTCGTCAGTTTTCCCCAGTCTTCGTCCAGACTACAAGCCAGAGCCACTGCCGCCTCGATTTCGGGATCTTAAGCTCGAGCTGTTCCAAAAGAATGAAGCTGCCTTGAGGGAAAGCTGGGACAGGCTGCTTCCGAGTTTGAAGGAGGAAGTAGACAAGATTCGAGAGCTTGGCAGTGATGTATAGCTCCTCAGCTCCTCCTACCCTTGTTTTTTTACTGCGCTTTGTTGTATGCATGTTAATGTTGAATCAGATAATCCCGTCAGTGTCATACTCCGATCTTGTTTCTGGCAAAGTATCAGAGCAAACCATCGCCGACATCAAACACCGCGGCTCAGTAGTGATTCGCAATATCGTTTCCCGGTCCACAGCGCTGGACTGGAAAGCCCGAACAAAGGAGTACATCGCCGCCAACAGGGACAAAGTAAAAGCGTTTCCTCCAGATTCCCCAGCTGTCTACGAACTCTACTGGGCGCCGGCCCAAACGGAGGCCAGAGCACACCCAAACGTGCTGCAAACCCAGGAATTTTTACAGAAGCTATGGCATTCGTCCGACCCAGACACACGCCTCTCAGTAACGCACCCGCTCACATATGCAGACAGACTAAGAATCAGACAACCCGGAGACTCCAAATTCACCCTGGGCCCGCATATAGACGGAGGTTCCCTCGAGCGCTGGGAAGACCCAGAGTATGCAAGCGTGTACAGCCAAATCTTCCAGGGCAAATGGGAAGAATACGACGCATTTGACGCCAAACACCGCGTCAAGGCGAAAATGGACTTGTACAATGGCGCGGGCGCATGCTCCATGCTACGGTTTTTCCAGGGCTGGCTGGCCATGTCCGACACGGGACCGGGGGAGGGAACGTTGCATGTTTGCCCAATGATCACTCATAGCACGGCATACACGATCCTGCGCCCGTTTTTTGATTTGCAGTCGTCTCAGCCAAACTTGGATGCTTCATTCCCGGGGTCGGTGCCTGGTGCGTGTCAAGAGTACAACCCGGTAACGCACCCGCATCTGGACCTCCTGACCACCATGGTTTCGGCACCGCGCGTCGAGCCCGGAGACTTTGTCGCGTGGCATTGCGATTCACTTCACTCGGTTGATAAGGAGCATACCGGGACTGGCGATTCGAGCGTGCTGTATATCCCCGCCACGCCTCTGTGTGATATGAACGTTGACTATCTCGTCAAACAGCGCGAGGCCGCGTTGCAGTACTCGCCGCCTTGGGATTTCCCCGGTGCTGGTGGTCCTGGAGAGACCGGGTTTAAGGGGGCGGTGGATTGGTCCTCGATATCCCCTGATGGCCAGCGAGCAATGGGGTTAGGCTCGTCGAAGTGGGAAGTCACAGAGGATATGAGCGAAGGAGAGAGGCAGGCTATTGAAACGGCAAATAAGATCTGTTTCGAAAATTAACCTAGATTGATCAATTGATGTTTTATGACCATTCGGCTCTGTGCTGAATTCCGGCGTTTGGGTGCTGGACGACATTGTGTACGATAAATGGATAGCCAGTCGTTCATTCATCTTTTAGCATTAGGGCTAGTAAAAATATAATTTACATTGCAAAAGTAAAGTCTGTCTATACACAACACTATCTCTTCCATAATAGATTGATTTGTTTCTTTCGGACCTAGGTGGGAAAAAAAAGGTGTTAAGTGAATTCGCGTAATACCATTCAGGATTTTCAAAACTTACCATCGGAGCCAAGAACCAAACGCCAACAGCAAGAGCAACTACAGTGGCCAGGAGCTGTAACTTCGAAAAGCTGCGCCCGAGAATATCAAATGCCTGACTGGGTGTTGCTCGCGTACCGAATATATCGCCTCCAAAAGCGAAGATCAAACTTGTACTCTCCAACAACGTGGGCGAGGAAATGACCTTTTGAATATCTGCAACATCGCGAGAATGTGTCAGGTACCACCGGCCATCAAACTCGAGGTAGGGGCTATATTTGAAAAGTCCCTCCTCCATTTCTCCGGCAGTGGCATCCCGTCCAACAGGACGGCGAGGGTCGAGGACATTTCGCGGAATACCAATAATGGCGTTCGAAGATGGCAGGGTGCAAATGAGTTGACGAACGGTGATTCCTTGCCTGGTCTGAGTCACGGCCATGTGTGAGATAGGTTCGGGAATGATGAACGACTGAGACACCACGTATGGTCTTGACAGAGTGTTTGGTCCGGAAATGCTCGAGTAATTCGTAGCAGACCCCAGTGGCCCACGATCGTTAGGGACCGGCGATTCGTAGAGTTCGGACACAACGAGTTGGTAGCCCTTGGATTCGGATCGGTCGGTCAGGTCAGCCCAGAACGAACAGGCAAACCAATTCTCCGAGATAACAGAGGTAATTGGTTGGGTGGTGTCCACGCCCTCGTGTGTGCTGGAATAGAGGATTGTGCCAGAGACAGCATCGAGTAGGTAAAAGGTAGCAGAGGTTTGTCCCACGGAAGTGATGAGAGCAAGGTTTGAGTTCAAGTATTTATAGAGCACTGAACGATTTCCCAAAACCTTGCCAATAGACGCAACGGGGTCATGCGAAGGGCGCGAAGTCGCGTGGATGACTCGCTCTCCTTGAGATGGCAAAAACTGCCACACGGGAGCCTTGTTGTCCCCGGAAGCCCATCCAAGAACTCGACCATCATTACTCAAGGTGACGAGATAACCTGGGCTTTGAAGAGGTTCGAGAGGTGTTCCGTCTTCCGCTATAGGGATAGCAACGGATTTCGTGCCAGTTTCGTCCGGAATAAACGCAACAGAGTGAACTTTCGGTTCCTGTGTTTGCTGGGTTAAAATTTCTCCAGTTGTAACATTGAGATTCACAACGTTCCCATTTTCGGAATAGACAGTAGCAATTCCCGACTCAGCCTTGATCCCTTTAACTTTCCAGTTGGTCGTCTCTGTAACCTTTGTGTTCCAAGAAACAGCACCGTGTTTCCCAGTGTCGATGGCGATCACTCGACCCCGCTCTGTCACTACTAGCACCAGCTTACGCAGACCAAAGCTGTCCAAATTGGTAACTTCAGCTGATATAAAGCTTGTAAGGATACGTGTTGGCAATTCTTGCAGCCACTTGGGCAGGTGCTGAAGATCCCTAGCGTGGCGCTTGACACGGTGGATATAAGCAGCGAGAATATCCTCATGACCCTCTAACTCGAGCTCGTGGACGAGTTCTTCGCTGCTGCTGGGCTCGGCCCAAGCTGCGGCAACAGCACCAGAAAGGGACTCGTACCTGGTCCATTCGGCCTTGCCGTTCCTGTTCAGATGCAAGTCACCCGAATCCAGCACATAGGCAAATCGAACAGCTGCCGAGTCTCCTTTACTGACGACTTCAGCGAGAGCGTTCCTGATATCTTCGTTGCTGGGCTTATTGAATGGCCACCGGCCGAGAATTCCGTGAGAGGCGGATGAAACCACAGACACTTCGATTTCAGTGACTCGAGTGAAGAAGACGCTTGCAGCTTTGTGGCTGACTGCGAAGACGGATTTTCCGGCGAGTCGCGGCAGCTGGTAAGCCTTTGAAATCGACGAGGATTTCAGGTCAATATGATAGACTTCAGCCCATGACTCTGAATCCGTTTGATAATCAACCAAAAAGTGCGGAGGGCTGTTCAAGCCTTCGGGTCCATGTACTGTGATCTTGCGGATTTCGTCGCTCTTGGCGTTTTCGATGTTCAGCGTGTTCACCTGTTTCGAGCCGAGGATATTGATCTTCAAAGCCTTGTTTGATTTATCTGCCCATGCAATAAACGGCGAGCCGGTGTTGGCGCCAACGTAAAGGATCGATTCAGGGGTAGACACTTCGCCTTCGGAGCTCAAAATATAATTCCGGGTCTGGCGGCCAGTCTGAGGATCCAAAACTGTTACTCTGATCTTGTGGCCTTTGAGTAAAGCTGGTTGAAGGGAAATATAAAACACCTCTGTGGCCGACGAAGAAACCTGGAATGGAAGATCCCCACTATTTCCCATCAGCTGTAATCAAACCAACAACAGCGGAAAAGAAAAAGGGTACATACCTGTCGTCCTTGTATTCCCACTTAGGGTCGCCAGTCGACCCATCTAGTCGTTGAAGAAGCCCTTGCTTTTCTCCATACAATGCAAGCACGTCCCGGACGCCATTGTTTGTACGGCCCTCTTCAAGTTCAAGCAACTCTAGATCTTTCACAGATTCTCCCTTCAGTTTCGCATCCCAGGCCAATTTTCCGTCCGCTGCACTCCATGCTACCACATTCTCACCCGCGGCGCTGAAAACGGTTGACTCCCCGTCGCTAGCACGTAGGAAGCCTTCAGTATGTCGCCCACTGTTGCTGCCAGTCCATCGTGCCAGGTCTTGTCTCCAAACAACCGCACCGTCCTTTGGATTAACAGCACCAACAACTAAACTCTCTGACAATGTGTATAACAGCGAAGCATTCGACGTCGAAGACGGTCGGTGGAAGAACGTGGACTGTAGGGATGGGACTCCGACGAGAGCATGGTGGAAATCGAGATGGTTGACTTCATCGGCGAAAATGGCCAGCGACTCAGTTGCACAAGATGCGAGGAGTACAACCGCCGTCTGAAACCACATCATCATTGTGAGTTTCTCGCCGTTGCGCACATTCGAATCGAGAGATTAATTAGATGGGCTTGCGACGGTGGTTGTCCGCGCTAAGCTGCAGTTGCGGATAGCTTTGCAGCTCAAGATGGTTTAGCGTGTGTTTTGATCCATACCAGCCCGACCGCAGAAGCATGTGGAAGCAGTAAAATATTCTAAATTCTTGAAAGAGTTGATTAATTCTAGGATAAATAAACTCGTGCTATAATTATAGAATCCAAATAGATGAATTGATATCTTTCGCGAAAGCGATTTAGCATTGAACTATGTTGGAGACGTCTGATATGTTTATATTAGTTGACGTCCATGATCCAAGTTAATGTCTGGCCTACAAGAAACTAACACTTTAGCCACTCTATGACGGTGTATTTAGATGCATGTATATATGTTTCTTGAAATGAGGTGTATGACTGCATAGCGGACGACACAGACCCTCGGTCATACATATGGATAATATCCATGTCAGGACAAGATAAAAAACAATGGGAAAAACAATGTTAAGCGATAGGAGCCCATGAAAGACAAAAAAACAGTAGACCTGCGCCGTGTAGAAATCACCAGTACCCAATTCGCACCAATTGCATGTAGAGGACAAGTTAAAAAGCAACTGCCCTAGGATTGAAGGAGAACCTTGTCAACAATCAAGTTACAGCCTCCTCATACTTAGGCAACAACAGCATCTTTGATGTGGCTGTAGATGGCACCGAGCTCCTCGTTCATCACTTCCTGAGCGTTGACGATCAACTCATCGAACTGCTCGCCGACAGTCTTGACCTTGTAGCCACCCTTGGCGATAATATCGGTAAAGTTGCTGCTTCCAGCACCGTTCCAGGCGAGGATCTGTGGGCAGAATTAGAATCTATGGATGTACTGTTCAGGGTTAATCTACTTACGTTGGTGGTGTCAGATGGAACATCAGTCAAAGCGCCCTGAGTACCAACAGAAATCAAGCTCTCCTTCAGCTTCTTAGGAGTGATCTCAGCAACGGCAAAAGCGGAGTCGCTAGAGGGCTGGAGGGAGAGGTAGTAGGCCAAAAGACCAGCGACGTGAGGAGAAGCCATCGAGGTACCAGAGATGGTGTTGACGGCGTACTTGCTGCCGATCCAGGTGGACAAAATGTTCAGACCAGGGGCAAAGATGTCATTGCAAGTGCCGTAGTTAGAGAAGTAAGCACGCTCGTCAGCCAGGGTGGAGGCTCCGACGGTGACAGCCTTCTCGGCGGCGGCAGGAGAGTAGTTGCAAGAGTCGGCGTTGTCGTTACCGGCAGCAACAGCAAAGTGGATACCAGCATCCACAGCAGCATTAACAGCCTTGTCAAGGGTGACAGACTTGCCGCCGCCGAGACTCATGTTGGCAGTGCTTCCCTTGAAGCCCTTGGCCTTTCCAGCCTTGGCATCCTTGACCTTCTGGATGTGCTGAGTAGCAGCCCACTCGACACCGGAGACGACATCGGACATAGAGCCGGAGCCGTTGGAACGCAAAACCTTGACAGCGTAGACGTTGGCCTTCTTGGCAACACCGTACTTCTTGCCAGCAATGGTTCCAGAGCAGTGGGTGCCGTGTCCGTTGCCATCTTCATCGGAATCACCGGCAGGGATAGTCTTACCCCAGGAAGCGCGACCCTCAAAGTCAACGTGCTCGGTGTTGGTACCAGTGTCAATGACATAAACATCGACACCTTCACCGCCTTCAGCAGCGTACAGGTACTTGTTGAAGGTTCCGAAGCTCAACGAGTCCCGGTGAGAGATACGGGCCAGACCCCAAGGGGCGTTCTTCTCAATCGAGGGGTCTTCCATGGTGTGGACGAGAGAATCCTTCTCGATGTACTCGACCTGGAGGACCGGGGTTTGTTAGTTGGATGGTTCTCTAGGCAGGGCGACGATAAGCAAGGACTAGCAAGAAACTCACATCAGGATGGCGGCGGATAGCTTCGATAACATTCTCGTCGAAGTGGCCAGAGTAGCCCAGGAAGGAGCCGGCAATGTCAAAGGAGGTCTTGAGACCCTTGAAGAGATCTCCAGTGAATGGGAAGGAACGCTTTCGGAGCTCATTGTGTTGCATGTGGATGTCCTGCACCCAGGTCTGATGAGCGGCGGCGGAAGCCGAGTCTACATGGTTCTTGAAAACGATAATGTAAGAGTCTGGGATTTCTTCCGCGTTCGAGGAGGAGAGGATGGGGGCAGCTCCGTTGTGGATGGAGCTGGGGATAATCGGTGACGCAACCGCGAGCAGCGGCAGCAACGAAAGGCCGGCAATGCCTTTCATGGTGAAAACAGCAGAGACGGGAGGTTAGAAACAGAAAAAAAGAATGATGGGAGACAGAAACAAGACACAGAGACAGATGATAAGTTGTGGGAGATGGAGAAAGCAGCAAGAGGATGATGATGACGAGAGAGGGAGGAGAGAGAGAGAGGAAGAGCGGAGGAGCAGTTCAAGTAGGCGGCAGATAACAGGCAGGCAGCGCATGCCTCCGGGGGACCGCTGGGCCCGGGAGGGGGGCTGGGCGAGCGTGACTGGCCGCGGCCGATGGCGCAACTCCGATCACGGCTTAGCGCGCTGGGCCGGGTGAGGCGTGACTTGGCTGGCACGAGCCAATCCGCGCGCAGGCAGTGGGGCGGGCATCACGGCGGCAACTGACCCGATCACGACTTCATGCTTGTGACTTGTAAACAATAACAACAACTGTCGATTTCCGGCGTGTGCAGCGGTCGAGTCGAGACTGAGAATATAAGAATATAACGAGGTGTACCCTGTGATCTAGAGCTCGCAGACCCAGTAAATATGGGGTATAATTGCTGTTGTTATTATCTTATCTGCCATGCCATACAATTGAGGCTGCTTGTTTCGGATTACGTAGCTCCTAACTAGTTAACTAACTACTAACTACATAATTAGTACGTACGTAGTTTTACTGCTACGCACTAATTAGCAGCGTGACTCACACGGCCATATCCCGTGACTGTCAACCTGGGGTAGCAATGGATTGATTATTTATTCCGGTATTATTTATTTACCTAGGAACAACTGTTAACATTGTTAATTAAGTTTGGACGGTCATTGCAGCGTGTATCTGGTTGAGATGATTATAGGCCTCTTAATTCGAGTTCGGCGTTCGATGATCAATGTGTACGAGTGTGTAATTACTTGGCAACTGCATCCCTGCTACGTCTTGCTTGGCTTCTGCACAGGACGGAACGCGTTTGCTGATAACCGGGACATTACATCATCCACTGCACCCTCCCAACTTCCGTCCCACGCACAAACCCTTCTTGCCGAGACCATTATTGAGGCCATATCGTATTTATCAACAGCAGTTCCAAGTTCCATAGCATGCCAATTAATAATTGTCCATGTTGCACCACTGCCGCTGCTGATCGTGCTCGCGTGCCTGCTCGTCGGCTGACCTGCAGTGGGCCGCGATAAGCAACGCCCAGCTCCGCCCGCTTATCGGCTTATCGCCCCAACCAGCGCCCTCGGGGAAAGGCGTGGTCACGTGATGCGTTCCTGCCCTGCGCGGCCCACTTGCGTCAGCGGAGGCAGGCTGCGCGAATGGCTGTGCAAAGCCTTTTGTGTCAGACTGGAGCGGAGCTGAGGCGTGACGAACTTATCGCGCGAGCAACGTCTTGCAGGTTACTAGAGTCAATAGTCCTACAGTTTACTTACGGATCGCTCTGTTTCATGCGGCTCTATTCATTAGGATTGCGAAAAGCCAGCCCCCGTACCAGCTGAGCGAACCTCAACGCCCGCGACCCACCTCGAATTCTTGTCACCACCACCACCACCAGGCCAATGATCCGCGCAGCCTGATTGACAACCCATCTGTGGCGCCGTCTCTTCTCTCCCACGGAGGCCTGGTAAACCAGAGAATTAAGGGGTGTCGGCCTTGCTCTTGATGGTGCGAACGATTCGAAAAAGCCCAGCCCAGCTTTCCGCGGCACAATGACCGGCACCCCCGCCCTGCAACGTTCTCCGTCCCCGTCGTCGCCCTCGACGCCAGAACGAGTTCTTGCGGAATTGACTCCCGTCATCCAATCCTTGCAAGAAATATGTGACCGCGAGCCCTTTAATCCCAATTGCGCTTCGACCTCCATCGAGCACGTTCTCCGACTGCGTCACTCACTGATTGACTCCGAGAGACCACGCGAATCGAAAGATGCCTTCC
Source organism: Talaromyces islandicus (assembly GCA_000985935.1). Taxonomy (NCBI): domain Eukaryota; kingdom Fungi; phylum Ascomycota; class Eurotiomycetes; order Eurotiales; family Trichocomaceae; genus Talaromyces; species Talaromyces islandicus. The sequence goes on along the minus strand of CVMT01000003.1, from coordinate 3,256,599 downwards.
GCAAGCTCAGCGGTTTCCAGACCATGCTGGACCTTGCCCGTCATCTGGCCCGGCTATACGACCCGAAAACCCAATCGATCGATATTATAAACAATCTGTTGACCCTTTTCAAAGACGTCTTGTCCATTCTCTCCGAATGTTTGATCGATCATCCTGGGAATAGACGGTACTTTGCAAAAAAGATCGGTTCTGGCGGATCTGCATTGATCGAGGAGACGTTGAAACTTTTTGTGGATAAATTCAATGACGGCGGGTTCCGTACCGAGCAGCTGTATGGCGCTGTTCTTGCTGCTGCTCTCAACCAGGAGACTGCCAGTGACTTTTTCACCGTGCTGAGCGCCAAATATTCTCCAAAGTCCGACTCTACCGCCATTGAAGATGTTCGTTCTGGTGTTGAGAAGATGCTTGGGCCTGCGGAAACCGTCGAGCTGCACGAGTTTATCGGCCCTTTTTTACGCACATGGCTCTATCAAGTATCACGCTCCACCACCTCCAAGGTTCAAAGGCTAGCTATTCCCGCGTGTCTTTACAGACTGGCTTCGAATTCACGGCAAAACATGATTGCTCTTCATTCCACCGGCATGTTCTCATCAATTTTGCCCATGCTATTCGACGAGACCTTGTCCGTGAATGAAAGAACACTATACCGGGAACTTGCTACTCTTCTCGTTGCCCAAGGTATCAATAAGCTTGATGATGCTATATTTTTGTACCAGAAGGCTTGTGATTCCGCTGACGCCTCCCGCTTCTTGTTGCATGCTGTCCAAGCTTCCAAAACTCCTCCTTGTATCGAATTCGACCTGTCATCGCACGGCTTCTCGTCCATTGAACTATCTACACTGGGTCGACCATTCCCCCCAGTCTCTTCTTCTGGCTATACATTATCAGTATGGGCTCGCTTTGACCAGTTTGATCCTCAATCCCACACCACCATATTCGGCGCCTTTGATGCCAAGCAGATTTGTTTTGTGCTTGCTTATATCGAGAAAGACACTCGCCACTTCATTTTGCAGACTTCTATCGGTGGAGAACGACCAAGTGTCCGTTTCAAGGCAGCCACGTTCGAGCCAGGTCGATGGTACCATATATGCGTGATCCATCGAAAGTCCCGGCCAGGCTCCACCCCTCGCGCTTCACTTTTCGTGGATGGTGAATTTGTAGAACAGTTAAAAATCGATTACCCAAACACACCGCTTGCCCGCTCTACGACCAAGCATCCTCGTGTGCAAGCTTTTCTGGGCACGCCTCAAGACCTGGCTGTCAGGCTCGGCAAGGGGGTCTGCACATCGAGGTGGTCTCTCGCTAATGCCTTGCTTTTCGATGACACCTTTAGTGATGACCTGGTGTCTGTATTCTATCATCTCGGTCCACGCTACCATGGTAACTTTCAAGACTGTTTGGGCTCGTTTCAGACCTACGGTGCATCTGCAGCACTGAATTTACGAAACGAGTCTCTCCATCCCGGTAAAGAGGAGCACTCAGATATTGTGACCGCCATACGCCAAAAGGCCAGCAGCCTTGTACACGAGTCCTCTTTCTTATTAAATATATCTCCTACTGCAGTTCTGGATGATGATGACAGTAATTTTGTGGATGAAACTCAGCTCGTCAAATCTTTGTCAAAACAAGCGGCCAAAAACCTGCAACAGATGATCAAAGCTGGGAGTAACGCTATTGCTGTCAATGGTGCCATTCCATCCATTAACGATGCTTTGACCCGTTCCCATGGCATTGCTATTTTAACTGGTGACCCTATTGTATCCGTGCCCCAGGCTCTCGACGATTCCAGCTGGCGAATTGGTGGGTGCGCGGCCGTACATTTACACATGCTTCAAACCGCTACTACCCCAGAAAACACAATTCTTGCAGTTCAAATCTTATTTGAGGCCATTGAAGATAGCTGGAGAAATAGCGAGGCTATGGAAAGAGAAAATGGTTACGGAATCCTTGCATTGCTTCTTCGAGAAAAGCTTGGGTTTCCGCAAAGTAGTCAAGCTGGCATGTTGAAAATGTCTACCGTTTGTTCCGATAATAGAGAACGATCTTCCCTAGCAATCGAACTCTTACGCCACATCCTGTCGTTCGTGGGATACAATTATGATGAGCCTAACAAATCCATCATCACAAACCCGCTCGCTTATCGTATTCTGCTTGTCGACCTTGACGTATGGAGATTTGGAGAGCCTTCTCTCCTCCAAATGTATTATTCCCAATTTACGACGTTTGCTGCAGAAAGCCAACATCGTCGTTTCAATGCTAAGCGCTTGTCTCGTATGCGTGAGTCCATTCTCTCTTTTTTCTTTCCTATACGAGGATGCTGATTTGCAACAGGCGTAAACAAGAGGCTACTCGATGCTTTGAAAGGTGAAGAGTTTACTGAAGAGACGCTGAGCCTATTCATTCCCGCCTTTCGCTCCTTATTCGAAAGCTGTGTGTCTGCAGAACTTCTCCGATCATTGTCATTGTTCATCACCTTTGCACTCCACGAGGAAAAGGTTCCGAAACTGAATAAGAAAAAGAGCATACGGTTTGATTCTCGTACCCGACAATCTTCTAATTCGTCGGATCGACCTCCAAAGAAGAGCATGCCGAAATCGAAAATTGCTCTCGAGCTACTCCGTATGTATGCTGACTACTTGTGCGTGGCGGGGGATTATGTTACCTTGAAGAAGTTTGCTAGGGCCGTGACAAATAAAGTAAAGACCACAAAGGATACTTTCTCTTGACTACTATATGCTGACTCATCATTGCAGTGGCTATTATACCTAATATGCGAAGACGAACCTGAAGTGGTAGTCTTGGCGACCAAGATCCTCGCACGACTAATAATTGTTCATGGAGGGGGCTATAGCAAGAAACTGGCGGATAAGTCAGGCGGGTATGCAATCATGGGAACGCGACTTGAAAGATGGTGGAATATCGCTGCTCTGTGGCCGCTTTGCTTTGCACTTTTGTTCGGTTTGGACGTGGCCGAAGTAGATATTGATGCATCAACAGAGCATTCGTCGCTCTTGGAAACGCTTCTCTCGAAGCACTGTGAGAAAATTGTCTTTCCCGAAGTGCTTCCCGTCATCATAGGCATGCTGGAAGCTGGCATGAACAACACAGTATTCACTCAAGTGTCAGAGAAGGACCAGGGCGTGATTATGAATGCTGTCAAGCTTCTATCGGGAATGCATTTCAAATCTCGAGAGTTTCGAGAGTTCGCAGCAACTTCGACCTATACGCAACAACTACTGCGCGTTTTATTTCCTGTGGCAGGATCGAGGCCAATTAGCGCCGGTATTGAAGCACAGTCTCGAGACAACAAATTCAGTATTCAACACAACAGTCTCGCGCACCGGCCTGCGGTGGCTTCTGCGCCTATCTTACACACCTCGACAGTGACTCCATCGGAACCTTCAGCAGCTGACAACGATAGTTCTCTGCGACGGTCTTCCTCATTCGTGCTCATTTCATCGGACAAAGCCCAGCATATGCCGTCTTCAGCCCAATTGCATCGACTATCGACTCCAAACATTAAGATAGATGAGTCGCTTGAAGGAAATAGCATGGTTTTAGAAATTCTCGGCCTTGTTCTACGAGTCTTTCTTGATCAGATTATAGAGCGGAAAGACTTCACTGGTCTTGGTCTATTCTTCAAGACCCCCCCGGGTCCTGCAGAACACCAAATGTATTTCATGTCGTGGATTCTGCGAAGCATGCTAGCGGAACTGCAAGCCACTTTCTCGATAAACGCGAGCTTACTCCAAGAACCCCGAGTGTTGACCAACCTGGCACGGTTTATGACACACGTCTCCGAGTCCTTGTTTGAAGGATGGTTTCTTAACGGCGCCAGCTCCGCCATCGACCTAGCCGGTTTTGTTCTCGAGTACCTTTCGCGCCCTGAAATTTCTAGCCTGAAAATCATCCGTCTGTGCAACCAAGCTATCGGTAACATACGGTCGGTTTTATTCAAAGTTATCATGCTTAAACTATCCGATGTCGATGAGCTGGACTCTTTATCATTTTTGAATCGCCTCGGTTATTGGCAGACAATCATTCTAGCTTCAGGGGACTCGGAGACCGAGTATAGGAAATTGTTTTACTACTTACTCTATACAAAATTGGTTTCTAATGAACGTGAGGTCAGGGTAGCTGCTATTACACTCTGGCGGATTGTTCTCGTTCAAAAGCCATTGGAGACGGCGTCTATCCTAAACCACGCCCCAGCCTCACTCCAACACCGACTTAGCAGTGGATTTGAAGAGTTGGTCGGAATGGATGACGACGCCTTCTTGAACTGGATTGATGAACAGCGTGACGATCTAGACGCATTCTTTTTCGGCAGCATGACGAAATTTTGGGACAACTTTGTGGCGGAGGAAAACCACAAAACTGAGGAATCGAATCGTACCCGCATCGCGAAACGACAGGAAAGGCTCAAGTTGTGGATCCAGGAGGAGAACCTGGATGAGGAACTGAACCGCAAACACGGCACAACATTTGACCATTGGACATCGAACATATATGCTTCGGAATTCCTGAAACACCAGAGGCTTTTGCAGGACCAACATGATAATTATTCGTTCATGTGGTCACACCTTTCTCAATTGTCCGCCGATTTGTATCGTTTCGGAGGGTTACTAGTAAAGAATGAGGAAGTTCGATGGCGTCTAGATCAGACAGAGGGACGTAGTCGAATGAGAGTGCGCGTGATTCCAGATGATTCGACTGAACGACAAGATTATCAACCGAAGAGGAAAGCGTCAGAACCTCCGGCCATCAAGGTCAACCCTTCTTTGCGAGCCACGGCTGATAGTGAAACAATAAGCGGCGCTCCCATGACGGACGCCCTCGTGGAAGAACCTATGGAAATGGGGCCAGTGGGAGGAGACGGCGAGGATAGAGGCGCCCTCGAAGACAGTTTTGAGATGATTGATGATCCTCGTGTCGATATCGATGATTACGAGGACAAGAATCGCAAAGTCATGCGAAGTCTGCAACGGGGAGACCAAGTCAAGAGCGTTTGTAACATGTCCCGCATCATGGGCTTAGAGGCTTGCGAGGGCCTCTTGATACTTGGAAAGAATTTCGTATATATTTTGGACAACTTCTTCCAACGTACAGATGGAGAAATTGTCAATGTCTGGCAAGCTCCTCCCGAAGAACGAGACCCGTTTGTGCGCATGATTGCCGGCCGTGAATCTGATGAGCGGAAATCTCGCGAGCATGAGACTCGGAGCTGGAAATGGCTTGACCTTATCAGTGTCTCAAAACGTCGATTCCTGTTCCGCGATGTCGCTCTTGAAATGTTCTTTACGGATGGCCGTAGCTACCTCTTGACATTGATATCGTCGCGCGCTCGAGATGAACTCTACAATCAATTATGTGCACATGCACCAGCGATTGGAGGAAACATGAGTCTGACACGGCCAGAAGATATTTGGAGATTTGAGACGTTAAGGGTTCAAGAGGACGCACCTCAATCCCTTGGGTCTAAATTTGCTAGCGTATTTGGACAATCATCATTGAATCCAGCAACTCGGAAATGGGTCAAAGGAGAAATATCAAATTTCCACTACTTGATGCTGGTCAATACTCTAGCTGGCAGGACCTTCAATGACCTGACGCAGTACCCTGTCTTCCCGTGGGTTCTCGCAGATTACACAAGCGAAGAATTAGACCTGGAGAACCCCCGTACTTTCCGTGATTTGACCAAACCAATGGGTTGTCAGACTTTTGAGAGGGAATCTGAATTCCGCGAGCGGTACAAATCTTTCGCAGAAATGGGCGATGAAAACGCACCGGCATTCCACTATGGAACCCATTATTCATCGGCGATGATAGTCAGTTCCTACTTGATCCGCTTACAACCTTTTGTCAAGTCATACCTACTGCTCCAAGGAGGCACTTTTGACCACGCAGACCGGCTGTTCTATTCAGTGGGCAAAGCATGGGAGTCCGCTTCGCGGGGTAACATGTCAGACGTTCGAGAGCTCATTCCGGAGTTTTTTTATCTTCCAGAGTTTATGGTCAATTCGAATAAATACGACTTTGGGCTCCGGCAGAATATGAGCAAAGCTATTGATTCCGTGGAGCTACCTCCGTGGGCAAAAGGTGATCCAAAGGTCTTTATAAGCAAGCACAGAGAGGCATTGGAAAGTCGATATGTTACGGAACACTTGCACGAGTGGATTGATCTTGTCTTCGGCTTCAAACAAAAGGGCGAAGCTGCGATCGAAGCAGCCAACGTCTTCCATCACCTTTCGTACCAAGGCGCAAGAGATCTTGACAACATCGAGGATCCCGTAGAACGGCTAGCTACAATTGGAATTATCCACAACTTTGGGCAAACGCCCCATCAGGTCTTCCCGCGACCTCATCCGCGCCGTGACGATTCCAATCGCAAAGAGAGTCGCCTTGATACCCTAGCCGAGTCTCTGACTAGGGTGCCACTTTCTTTACTAGGTAATTTATATCAATATGCAGCGGCATTGAGAGACTAACACATATGTAGATATCCAAGAAAGGGTTTCGTCTCTGTGCATGAGACAGGACCGTCTACTCTGTACAGCTGCGTTTCGGCTGAACGTTCCTCCAAGTTACGACAAATACCTGGAATGGGGATTTTCCGATGGCAGTGTCCGGTTTTATTCGGCAGATAGCAAGAAGGTAAGTTTGTTTCTCAGTTATATCGATCCCGGTTAATGCTCACAATTTGAATGACAGATTCTTGGTCACTTTGAACACTTGCACGTTGGGCAATTGTCAAGTGCGCTGTTTGCAGACTCGCAGACACTCGTTACAGCGGGGTCTGACTGCATTGTCTCAATATGGTCGTTCATCTCTAACAACCGATCGATGGAGTTGTCGCCCCAAGCATGCTTGTTTGGCCATCGATCCCCTGTATCGGTGCTTGCTGCATCCCGGTCATTCAGTACCCTTTTGTCGGCGTCAGTAGACGGGCAGATTATGCTATGGGACCTCAATCGACGATGCTTTGTACGACAACTGCCTGCGGAAGGACCTGTAGAGGTATGTAGTAACTTCCTGTTATCATGTGCGATGTTTGCTAATTCTTAGCAGTGTGCTCGGATTAATGATATGACGGGAACCATTATGGTTTGCCGAGGCAGACGTATCACATTATATTCCTTGAATGGTGCTCTTCTCCTTGACCAAAACATATGTGACACGAACGAAGACAGCATAGTGTCGTGTGCATTTTACGAGGGAGCTGGAAATGAGTGGCTAGAGAGAGAGCTCCTCTTCACGGGCCATAAGAGAGGTCTTGTCAACGTGAGTCTAATGATATATACGGAGGTCACAATTCCGAACTTGCTGACAATTGGGTGGGGGTGGTTAGGTCTGGAGCAAAGTCATCCGAAATGGACGGTTCGATCTAGATTTGATCCGACAACTTCATCATGTGGACCATAGCAAAGACACCGGAGCCAACGTCGCGGCAGGTATCAGCTGCATTCTACCGCTTCCAACGACGGTGTATACCGGCGATGAAGCCGGGCGAGTGGTGAGTTTTAGTTCTGATCGCTATGCGGATGATTAAGGCTAACATTCTTTTAGTATGAGTGGGATTGTATCCAACGTCGGTCTTGAATTATTATTATTATTATAAGTACACGTATAACGTTGACGACTTGATCGTTATATCCGAAGCGAAGCCATGAATTGTTTTTGTTTTTTTTATTAGAATTTGCTTTAGAGCAGGCGCAACCAGCATATATACACACACTCTTTCGATTGATGTTTCTTCCTTTTTTGTTGTCATTATTACACGGCGTTTACCCACATGGGGTGTTGTCCAAAAATATTTGATGCTTACCCCATAAAAAAGCAAGCAAGCACACGGGAAGCTTTAACCTATTAGAAAAAGCACTGATTGAAATTACGAACTGCATTTTGTTTTTCCTTTTTCTTTTTTCCTTTTGAATGAATACGGATTTATTTTCCGAGAATTTATTACGTCCAGTTTTTACATGAAAGAATAATAGCTAATTACTACCGGTGGAAAAACACGATATCATTTTTCGTGTCAGCTGGTTTGTCGTGGTGGCCTAGCTTCTCAGGCAGCGACTTGAGGTGAACCCTTTAGGGCAAAGCGGCACTGGAATTCCGAAGGATATACTGTGCCATCGGAGCACTGTGCTCCGGTTGAGTAGGAAACTAGCAAGTTGAAACTACTTACTATGCATATGTGATTCCTGGTTCTTCCGGGTAAATTGTAATATGGGGGTGCAAGTTTTGCAGTTGGTGGCAAGTAAGTGGTATATTGTCAATTGTTGCAAGCAAGCAATGCGGATGCCAGCCAGCACAACCAGCGTCTAAAGTTGCCTGTTTCAGAAGACAAAAATAATACGACAAAAGCAATAGCCGTAACAACCACCAATAATAATAATACGTAACTTAGCAAGGATCTTGTAAGTCTTTACATAGCCGGGAGGTGTGCGGTATTTGTCGCATAGCAGGCCGGCGTCATAGCCCCACCATGCCACCCCCGGCCTTCTCCCCTCCCCTCGCCACGGGCCTCTGCTCAGTATTAATTCAACGCTGCTTCTCTTCGTTCTTCAACTCGCCACCTTCCTAATCGCAACCTTTTCATCTTCTTTCATTTTGTACATCCAGGCCTTTGTTTGCCTTGCTACTCAAGATACCCGTTCACCGTGTCTCTTCACATCTCTACACAATGTCGTCTTCTCTCGATCAATTGAAGGCCACTGGCACCGTATGTTGCTTTCCCCCCAATTGCGAGTTGGATAGCTAACCATTCGATTTTGCATCGGCGTATAGGTCGTGGTCTGTGACTCTGGTAAGCTCTCTTTCTTTATACTCGGTTTGTAGTACTCATGCTAACGGCTTTTGCGTTTAGGTGACTTTGCCAGTACGTTGATCCCTTGATACAGAATAATGAAAACTCGAGTTGGTACTGATGCGCCGTGATAGCCATTGGCAAGTACAAGCCACAGGATGCCACCACCAACCCTTCCCTGATCCTCGCTGCTTCCAAGAAGCCCGAGTACGCCAAGCTCATCGACGTTGCCGTTGAGTACGGCAAGAAGGCCGTGCGTGTTGCTCTCTTCATCAGCAAACTCGGACGCAAAAGTACTGATATAGCCACAGGGTAGCACCGTTGACGAAAAGGTCGACGCCACCCTCGACCGTCTTCTCGTCGAGTTCGGCAAGGAGATTCTTCAGATCATCCCCGGCAAGGTCTCTACCGAGGTCGATGCTCGCTTCTCCTTTGACACCAAGGCTTCCGTCGACAAGGCCCTGCACCTCATCAAGGTATATTTTTTTCCCTTCCCCAAAACACAGAGTCGCAAGGATCATTTCTGACACGCACCCGCGCATAGCTCTACGAGTCCATTGGTATCTCCAAGGACCGTATTCTGATCAAGATTGCCTCGACCTACGAGGGTATCCAGGCGGCCAAGATCCTGCAGTCGCAGCACGGCATCAACTGCAACCTGACGCTCATGTTCTCGACCGTCCAGGCCATTGCTGCCGCCGAGGCCGGTGCTTTCCTCATCTCCCCCTTCGTCGGCCGTATTCTCGACTGGTACAAGGCTGCTCACAAGCGCGACTACACTGCCGAGGAGGACCCCGGTGTCAAGTCGGTGCAGAACATTTTCAACTACTACAAGAAGTACGGCTACAAGACCATTGTCATGGGTGCCTCGTTCCGCAACACGGGCGAAATCACCGAGCTTGCCGGCTGCGACTACCTGACCATCTCGGTATGTTTTTCTTTCTTTTTTCTTTTTTTTTTTTAAACAAAATCTAACTTCTCAAGCCCAACCTTTTGGAGGATCTCTTGAACTCCACCACCCCCGTCCCCAAGAAGCTCGACGCTGCCGACGTTGCCTCTCTCGACATCCCCAAGCGCGAGTACCTCAACGACGAAGCTCTGTTCCGCTTCGACTTCAACGAAGAAGCCATGGCTGTCGAGAAGCTCCGCGAGGGTATCTCCAAGTTCGCCGCCGATGCGGTTGTCCTCAAGGACCTCCTCAAGGCCAAGATCCAGGCTTAGATTATATTTCGACCAACCCAATAATTTGAAGGGTAAAAAAAATTGGAACCCATTCTACTGAAGAAAAAAAATATTTGCACATGCCGATGATTCGGATGCCACGATTATGACATCATGATAGAGAACGGACCGGGATGTGCATTACATTTGATTCATTTTGTTCTGTTACCTTTTTCTTTTTTTTTCCCCCAAATTTCCTTTGTGATGTCACAAACTTCTCGTAAATAAATACCAATGAAGCAAATTGTCGGACATAGCGGATCCAAAAATACAAGACAGTAACACATGTAATTAACATGTAATGTAATACCTGTCGAAGCTCTCAGCGCGGGGCAGGAGGGGCAGTCATGTGACGCGCCTGGCCGGGCGTGCTTATGAATCCACGGGCGCGATGGTGTCAGCATGACGGGCCGCTTTCGGCGGGGCAATGACGTTCTCGGTACTGGTATCTTTTGTTTGCATTATCATGTATGTTATATATCAATGTTATATATATACATACGTGTATAAATACAATTTATCCTATATAGAGATATACTTGTAAATGTATCTGTCTAAATATAGATTGATGGATACTAATCAAGGAACTAACTATACTCCAACTCATGGCTATACATACTAGAGTACGTCATGTCACCGAGTAAACAAACAAACAGTTACAGTATATACACACATGCCGAGTAAGCAGACCGAGGCCTCGCTAGAATACCTGAATGGCCCATTGGCAATCCTACAAGCAAAAGATGTTATTATGATTTATTACCATTACTGAGCGAGGTAAAGTCGTTCTGGTAAAGTGGGGGTCCCGCCGGGTCTGTCTTCTCTTATAACCGCCACTTGCCGGCTGCTGTGCTAACTTACTTGGATTCTCTCCTCTTCTCTCCATCGATTCCAAAACAAAAAGAAATCACCTTCTGTTCCCTGTGTCTAACCATCTCACATCGAAAATCATAAACCCGCCACAATGGTCAAGGCCGGTAAGGTCCCCATATGCTTATTTCCCTCTCCTCCAGTCACAGCTGCCGATCGACCCCCCCCTCCCCAGCCCGGTTGAGCAAATTTGAGCACCTTGCGAGAACGACTTACACGCACTCAACGCACCCAACACACCCTCTCATTCGTTGTGGTCACTGACAAGAACATCCTAGTCGCTGTCATCCGTGGAGACTCCAAGGTCACGGGCACTGTCACCTTTGAACAGGCCGACGAGAACTCCCCCACCACCATCTCATGGAACATCACCGGCCACGACCCCAACGCCGAGCGTGGTATCCACGTCCACCAGTTCGGTGACAACACCAACGGCTGCACCTCTGCCGGCCCTCACTGTATGTGATCCGAAACTACCAACAAAAAAAAAAACAAAAAAGAAAGAAAAAAGCTGACCACTCAAGTCAACCCTCACGGCAAGACCCACGGTGCTCCTACCGACGAAGAACGCCACGTTGGTGACCTGGGCAACTTCAAGACCGATTCCGAGGGTAACGCTGTTGGTTCCACCACCGACAAGCTCATTAAGCTGATCGGTGCCGAGAGCGTTCTCGGAGTACGTGACCCCTTTCATTCTTCAGCAGAACATGCCCACTAATACTGACTGATGTAGCGCACCATCGTCGTCCACGCTGGTACTGACGACCTCGGCAAGGGTGGCAACGAGGAGTCCAAGAAGACTGGTAACGCTGGCCCACGCCCAGCCTGCGGTATGTTTTGATACAATTGTCCCTTTTTCTTTTTCTTTTTCTGTCTAATAGAGCTAATTTTTTACTGGTTAGGTGTCATTGGCATTGCTGCTTAAATAAAAGCGTCTTTACGAATTGAGAAAAGTTCCAACGCAAATTGTATCGGCTTTTATTATGGAACCGTCTATCTAGAATGCAATACTGACAAGTTGAATCTACCCACTTTACTTGTACTACTTGGCTTGGTAACGCATGGTCACTATGGCAATCGGTGTTTTTGAAGGACCGTGTTAAATTGTCTTGGCTTCAGATATTTCAATGTCAGCTGGTGCTATAGCTAATACAATTCATTGCCATCAATTGGTGTCTAATAATATCAATTCGTTACTATTATTCAACGGTTGGCTGCATGTCTCCGCTTAAATAAACAAACAGCACACGACAGTTGACATGCAAACACTGGTCATTAATTAGAAAGCCATCGATTTCTCGACTGTCAACAGAATTAATACAAGCAGCATTGCCTGTCCCGTTCTTGCGATTAATTAGTATTAACCAAAGCAATTGATGTAAATGTAAATGTAAATGTAATCGAGCGCAAGTGTCACACACCGCTCGCTGTCTCCACACCTGCTTTGCTTTCGTGGCCCGTTCGCTCGATGCTTAACTCCGCCTCCACATTGTGTGCTCTTCTCCTTCCTCACCTCCCCTTTTCTTTCGTTTCCTTCCCTTATTTGTTTTTGGATCCCATTTTTCTTTATCCTTAACTATGCCTCTCGAAGCTCGAGTCAAGTCGGTCCTCTCCGGCGACACTCTCGTCTTGTCACATGTCACAAACCGAGGACAGGAGCGCACCCTGAGCTTGGCATATGTGTCCGCTCCCCGCCTGCGGAGGGAGGGCGACGAGGTAAATGCAATTTGTTTTTGTTCTTGTTTTTCCCTTTTTTACATTTTCAATTACTTTCTCTCTCTCTCTCTCTCTCTCTTGCATTGCTAACTTCATTTCTACCAGCCATTCGCATTTGCCTCGCGCGAATTCCTTCGAGAACTGCTCGTTGGCAAAGTTGTCCAGTTCCAAGTCCTGTACGCCATTCCCACCGGCGTCAAACGCGAATACGGAATCGTAAAACTGCCTGGAACCAGCGCCTCGCTACCGGAGCTGGCCGTGCAAGAAGGATGGGTTCGCGTGCGGGAAGAGGCCGGCAAACGCGGCGACGAGACAGAAGACTCGCTGGCACTGTTGGAGAAACTGAGGGCGCTGGAGAACCAGGCCCGCGCGGACAGCAAAGGCGTCTGGGGCCCCTCTGAGAAAGGCTACCTGGAGACCGAGTACGAGGTGGCTGATGGGAAGGCACTCGTTGAACAATACAAGAACAAGCAGCTCGACGCTGTGGTGGAGCGGGTTCTGAACGGGGACAGGTTTTTGATTCGCTTGTTCTTGGAACAGAACCGCCATCTCCAGACGTTAATTGCTGTCGCCGGTGTTCGTGCCCCGGCTTCTCCCCGTGTGGCTGCAGACGGCACCCAGCAGCCTGGCGAGCCCTTTGGCGACGAGGCCCAGCAGTTTGTGGAAACAAGGCTGTTGCAGCGCAAGGTCAAGTCGCAATTGCTGGGCGTGACCCCCCAGGGACAGCTGATCGGATCGGTGCTGCACCCGAACGGCAACATTGCCAAGTATCTCCTCGAGGCCGGTCTGGCCCGTTGCTTCGACCACCACTCGACCTTGCTGGGCGCAGGAATGCTCAGCTTCCGTCAGTCTGAGAAGCTGGCCAAGGACAAAAAGATTGGCTTGTTCACCGGGCATGTTGCTTCCAAGGGACCTGCGGGTGGTGCCGACAACGACTACATTGTTGGCCGAGTGCTGAACGCCGACACCATCTTCGTGAGAAACAAGGCCGGTGCCGAGAAGAAAATCAGCCTCAGCAGTATCCGACAGCCCAAGCCCTCCGACCCCAACCAGGCCCCCTTTGCCGCCGATGCCAAGGAGTATCTGCGAAAGAAGGTCATTGGAAAGCACGTCAAGGTCACAATTGACGGCAAGAAGCCAGCTACTGAAGGCTACGAGGCACGCGACGTTGCCACTGTTGTTCAAGGCAACACGAACATTGCTCTCTACTTGGTTGAGGCTGGCTATGCCTCTGTGATCCGCCACCGACAGGATGATGACGACCGATCCCCTGAATACGATTCTCTATTGGTAGCAGAGGAAGCCGCCAAGAGCGAGCAAAAGGGCATGTGGGCATCCAAACCTCCAAAGGGCAAACAGTACCAGGACTACTCGGAGAACCTACAAAAGGCCAAGATGGAAGTGTCTATCCTGCAACGGCAGAAGCGAGTGCCGGCCGTGGTCGATTTTGTCAAGTCGGCGTCCCGTTTCACCGTCCTTGTACCCCGCGAGAATGCCAAGTTGACCTTTGTGCTTTCTGGCATTCGTGCTCCCAAGTCGGCTCGGAATCCTGGGGATCCCGCAGACCCCTTTGGAAACGAGGCGCACGAGTTTGCTAACAAGAGGGTTACGCAGCGCGATGTCGAGATTGATGTCGAGAACATCGACAAGGTTGGTGGCTTCATTGGTGTCTTGTACATCAACCGCGAGAACTTTGCCAAGCTGTTGGTTGAAGAGGGTCTCGCTACAGTCCACGCGTACTCGGCCGAGCAATCTGGCCATGGACAAGAGCTGTTTGCCGCTGAGCAGAGGGCCAAGGAGGCCCGGAAGGGAGTGTGGCACGACTGGGACCCAAGCAAGGAGGCAGAGGAGGAAGAAGAAGCAACAGAGGCCGTTGCAGGCAACGGCGCCGAAGAGACTACTACCGAGCGCCGCAAGGATTACCGCGACGTCGTGGTCACACACATCGACCCAGCAACAGCAAGGCTCAAGGTCCAGCAAATTGGGACTGGCACCTCGGCTTTAACCGAGCTCATGAACTCGTTCCGATCATTCCATCTCAACAAGGCCAACGACGCCCCTCTCCCCGGCCCGCCCAAGGCAGGCGACTTTGTGGCAGCTCGCTTCTCCGAGGATAACGAGTGGTACCGGGCCAAGATCCGGAGAAACGATCGCGAGAAGAAGACGGCCGAAGTGCTGTACGTGGACTACGGAAACTCGGAAGTGATCCCATGGTCTAGCCTGCGTCCTCTGTCGGCGCAGTTCTCGACACAAAAGCTCAAGGCCCAGGCCGCCGATGCCGTTCTCTCGCTGCTGCAGTTCCCCGTGTCTGCAGACTACCTGGCGGACGCGGTGCAGGTGATTGAAGAGCAAACGGCCGGGCGCGAACTGGTGGCCAATGTGGACTACATTTCGCCCGAAGGCACTCTGTATGTTACCTTGCTCGACCCGGGCTCGTCGCAGAAACTGGAAGAGAGCATCAACGCCGAGGTCGTCCGTGAGGGACTCGCGATGGTCCCGCGGAAGCTCAAGGCCTGGGAGCGAGCATCGGCCACCACGCTGGCGCATTACAAGAAGGTCGAGGAGGAAGCCAAGCAGAACCGACGAGGCATGTGGGAATACGGTGATCTCACGGAGGATTAAGCTGTTCAAGAGGTTGTTTTTTTTTTCTTCTTGAAGGGATGGCCAAAAATTACGATTTTGCCTAGTGATTATTCTTTTACGACATGACCGCATGTAAATAGCATGATTACGCAGCAGCCCTGGTAATGATACCAATTTTTTCCAGCTGGGTGGGAATTCGTTGAGGCTCAACATTATTTTTGAGTATGCAAAGTATCGATGTAGCGTGATAAATAGCGGTGAACTGATCGCTTTGGTGATCTCCGGAGCTTCCGGGGAGATACTTTGAGAGATGTCATCTGATGGACTTTTGACTTCTACCCTGTGCATGTGCGCGCGCTGACAGAGAAAATCTTGTAGAACAAAACCATTTAAGAGATACCATATTCAATGATAAAAATGTGTATAACTAGCAGCGCAAACTTCTAAAAGTCTTAAAAGAAGAGAGTACTTAATATTAAATCGATCTTATCGGGAAGCTGGTGGGGGCGCCAACACCAATCAGCTGGGCGGCAGATCGTCTTCCTCTGTGTTCCTGGCTTTCACCTCCACTTTCCCAGCGGACTATTAATTAAAGATTTCCCTGTGGCTGCTGCTGCTGCTGCTGCTGTTGTCGACTTGTGTCGTCGTCTCATTACCAAACCCACACAACCCCTCTGCGACACAGCTGCTGAATAAACACAACATGGGTTTCTGGTCCCGCAAACAAGAGGACCAGCCCGCCGACGAAGGGGGCGAAACCAAGGGCGACCTCAACACGATCGCCGCCGAGAACGACGTCACGGCGTCCGCCAGCCAGGCCGCCGGCACCGCGTGGCTGGCCGGCCATTTGAACCATTTGACGCCCGAGCAGGAAGAGAAACTGGTCGAGTTCAAGGCACTGGTGGAGGAGAAGGAGTATTACAAGCCTGGCAAGGACGGAGAGCCTGCTAGTCATACCGATGCTACATTGCTGTTTGTTCTCCCCCCCCTTTCTTTTTCTTTTGTCTCTCTTTGTTTTAGTGAGACAGAAAGGAGAAAATTTTTGGGCTGATATCTGTTAGACGGTTCCTACGCGCTCGCAAGTTTGATGTCCAGGGCGCCTACAAGCAATTCACCGAGACGGAGGATTGGCGCAAGGCGGAGAAAATAGATGAGTTGTACGAGAACATCAGGCTGGAGTCTTATGAGCGCACACGGCAGATGGTGAGTTTTCTCTTTTTTCTGGAGGGGCAGCTGCTGGCGGAGAGAGTCATGTCTAACTAATATAATCAGTACCCCCAATGGACCGGACGCCGTGATCGCCGGGGAATCCCCGTGTATCTCTTTGAAGTCAAGCATCTGACCAACAAAAACGTCTCGAGCTTCTCGAGCGAGGTGACTGCGCAGGGCGCGTCGGAAACACACAAGGACTCGACGATTCCCGCGCGGCTCCTGTGCCTCTTCTCGCTGTACGAGAACTTGCTCCAATTCGTGCACCCGCTGTGCTCCGCCCTCGCGCGCCCGAACCCAGAAACTCCAATTGTCTCGTCTAACAATATTGTTGACATTAGCGGAGTCAGTCTGATGCAGTTTTGGAACCTGAGAAGCCACATGCAGGATGCCAGCGTCTTGTCCACGGCGCACTATCCGGAGACGCTGGATCGTATCTTTGTACGTGCTCTCCTTTTTTTTTTGCCCTTCTTCTTCTTCTCTTACTAACAATTTAACCAGATCATCGGAGCCCCCTCCTTCTTCCCCACAGTCTGGAACTGGATCAAACGCTGGTTCGACCCGGTCACCGTCTCGAAAATATTCATCTTGTCGTCGTCCGAAGTCCAATCGACCCTGGAAACGTTTATGGAACCCGCCTCGATCCCGTCTCAGTACGGCGGCACGCTCGACTTTAAATGGGGCGATATGCCAAACCTCGACGAGCCTGCGCGCAAACTGGCCGGCGGAGTTGAGCAGACGGAGCACGGTGGTGGTTATCTCAAGGGTCCGATGAGATACCTGGGAGACCGTATCGAGGTTCTCGGGACTGATCAGGGCCAGCCCAGAAGACAAACTATTCCTGTACCATCGACAACTTCGACGACGACCACAGACACTGACGAGTCGGCTCCAGTGCAGGACCCAAGTGAAAAAGTGGAAGAACTGGGAAAGACGGATGGAGTTGCTGCAGTTGAGAACGGGGCAGCTGTTGCATAGTCTTCTTCCTCTTTTTTCCTTTTCAGCTGCGGACATAGTACAATATTCGATTTATACTAGGATTTACGTCGATGTGATTTGAACATTTGATAGACGTTTGGTTTGGGCGTATATATCAATGTTTGGAGTTCTTTTTGCTGGCATATTGAATGCATCTGGTATTTCACTAGACAGATAATGATGAAGAATAGATAAGAGGCCTTAAAAAGATGCGGTGGTATATTCTAAATGAAATAATCAAGAGCCTGCCTTGGGCAAGCTTGTCTATCAACTGTATGTATATATGCTGTATGAACAAAAAAGGAAACTCCTAATACAATGCTAATGCAAAATGAGCTTCCACCCAACTCCAGATAAACCCCAGATAAACTCCCGCTCAGATATGTAAAAAAAGGGAAAAGGCGGAACGAGGTTTCTTTTATGATCAGACCCCGGCATCGTCATCGCTGCCAGATTCGGCCTGATCATCAACCCCCATATCGTCATTATCGTCCATTTCAAAATCCGACGAGTCGCTCCCCCCAAAAGGATCGTCATCTTCATCGCCGCTTTCTGCCCAAAAGTCAGAGTCGTACATATGGGAGGCGGATTTGTCGGCAGCGGCGGCGGCTAGCGTGGATTCGAACGTGGGCATGACAAACCCTTCGGGGATATCCATCTTGGAAGCCTCGACGTTTTGCTGCACGCGCGCTTTGTACGCGTCCTTGTCATTGCGTAGTTGCACCCCGGCGTCGACGTTGGCGGGCGACGAGCACTCGGCATCGTCCAGTAGCGACAGGATGGAGATCAGCACGGACTCGACTCGTTGGGCGGGCGACCAGCGCTCGGCGGCGGATTCGCCAGACATCACGTCTTCGCCGGGGGCGTGGAGGATCGAGATGCAAAGTTTTCCGTCGGTGTAGATGTTGGGGTGCCAAATCGGTCGGGTGAAGCGGAATTCTGGTGTCATTTTCTGGATTTAGCATCGTGTATCGCAGATTATTGGTATTATTGTAGCTTACCTGGAGGGGAATAGGGGTAGTTGGACGGGAATTCCATCAACGCCTTGAAATAACCTCCATAGTACATGGAATCGGGGTTTAGGACTATGAGAGCGACGTCCCAGCGGAAGATATCCTCGTCACGTAACTGTAGTGTGAAATATGTGTTAGGAACTATTTTACTTTGCTACCCAGTCTCTGTAGGCTAACAAGTCAGTCTTACCTCGATGTTGACCCAGTTTTCCTTGGAAAGAGCCTTGAACTCGTTCATCAAGATGCGCTCCGCCATGGCTGTGATGGTGGCGATACTGAGAGGATTGGTGTGTTGAAAGTGGATATGCAGTAGGTGTTGAGAAAGAGGTTAGAGAACCTCGATTTGTACAGATGGAGAAAAACAAGCACCGCTAAAGAGCATCCATTAATATGCCGCGAGGATCACTCAAAGCAGGCGGTCGATGCCGGAGATGCACAGGGAGAGAGAGATGCAAGAGGGGGAGCGCTGCCGATAAGGGATGGAGTGCGCTTTGCCTATCTGGGACTAGTGTTTGTTTCTGGACAAGGGGTTTTTCATGTGCCAGCAACAAGTGACTTTTTATATTCTTTATTCCATTATTGTATTGATTATTATTATCAATATTATTCGTAGCAGTATAAGCCACCCACATAACTTATAATATTCATGAGTAATAATGAATAACGCTAAGCATACAATTACTGTCATATGTCTACCTAGCAAATTCCGCAGTATAAATTTATTGAAATAAACCATCTCTAGCCATTGATATTATTACTAATATCGATATCTGTTCAAGTTTAATAATTATAA
>CVMT01000003.1:3219881-3235811 GCA_000985935.1 Talaromyces islandicus | reverse complement strand
AAAAAAAAAAAAAAAAAAAAAAAAAAAAAAAAAAAACAACCCACAAGACAGCTAAACCACCGCCGTTTCGATGAATGCTGATATATGTCTCTCTAGCTACCTTCAAATCCTCTTTCCGCTTGTTACGTGCGGCCTCTCCCTTGTGCTGATTGTTTCCCGCATCGTTTATCCCCAACTCGCGGCATGGCGACGCTCTGCATACCAGCCTCTAGCCAATGGCAACGCCAATCCCGACAGCGCAGACGAAAGCGAGAGTGAAGAAGATGTCGCCGATCTGGTCTTACACAAGTCTGCCAGTCGCATCTCCCACGGCGATTTCGAAGTTAACCGCGCCCCGGGACAGCTGCTCATCGTCGTCATCGAGCTTGTTGGTTTGCTGGTTGAGGTTGGCGTCTCGGCCACTGTGCTCATCACCCAGGCTTGGGGCCGCAATGGCAATATCGCGGCCGCTACAAAGCTTGCATCGTGGACCTATATCCTGGCCCTGGTCGTCGCCCGCTTTGTTCTATCAACCCTGGACAAACAGACTAAGCCACGACTGTGGAACCACACCACCTCCTTGTACGGCATTCAATGGCTCTTGATTGTATTTGTATTCCGCTCCGAGGTCATTCACCCGCGGTCGAGACACGCCCTCATCCTCTCCTCTATCGAGTTCGCGGTGTCGACCATCCTGGTTTCTCTGTCCATCACTACAAGAAGGGGCAACAAGAGTGTCTTGCTCCAGCGCGAAGATGATCTCGAGCCACCACACCAGCCATACGCTAGTCTATTGTCTCTGGTCACTTTCTCCTGGTTGGATCCCCTCATTCGACAGGGCTATTACCAACCATTGGAGTTGGAAGATGTATGGAACCTGACCGTATCGCGCCATGCCGGTACCATTTTGCACGAGTTCCGCCAGCAGTACAAAAACTACAAGCTGCTCTGGAAGCTGCTGCGCTATTTCGACAAAGATCTCATAACCCAGGCCGCTTGGACCGTCTTCTCCAACTTGTTCACCTTCATCCCGACCTTGTTACTAAAAGCCATCCTCGAGTATGTCCAAGACCCGCGATCGACACCAGCAAATGCCGCCTGGCTTTACGCCATTTTATTGTTTGTGTCCGGCGCTATGCAAGGTATCGCCGATGGCCAGGCTCTCTGGATTGGCCGAAACAACATCGGTCTCAAACTACGTGCTATCATCATTGGTGAAATCTATTCAAAGGCAATGCGACGCAAAGCCGGCGCAACTACTGAGGCCAAGGAGGACGGCGACGATGAAGACTCCAAGAAGAAAAAAAAGAAGTCCGACAAAGAGGAGGAGGAGAATCCAGCCCAGATGGCGAGGCTTGGTACTATTATTAACTTGATGGCAATCGACTCTTTCAAGGTCAGCGAGGTTTCTGCCTATCTTCATTTCCTATGGGCCAGTGTGCCAACCCAAGTGATTATCGCCATCCTTCTACTATATCGGGTCCTTGGTTTCAGCTCCTTTGCTGGCATTGCCCTGATGATTTTGATTCTGCCCGTCAATCTCTTCATCGCGCGCAGCTTCCGCCACATCCAAAACGAAATCCTAGCTAAAACTGATGCTCGCATCCACTCCACGAACGAGGTCTTGCAGAATATTCGTATCATCAAATATTTTGCCTGGGAACGTCGGTTTAAGGAAATCGTTAATGAGAAACGAAAAGAAGAACTTAAAGCTTTACGATACAGATACATCCTGTGGTCATGCGCCGCCACGGTATGGTACGGTACTCCGATTCTAATCACCTTCACGACTTTCGTGCTCTACACTGTGGTTGAGAAGAAGCCGTTATCTCCGTCCATCGCCTTCCCAGCCTTGTCCATGTTTTCGCTCCTTCGTGTTCCATTAGACCAACTCGCAGACATGATTGCCCACGTTCAGGAATCCCAAGTGTCCATTGAACGTGTGGAAAAATTCTTGAACGAGGAAGAAACGGAGAAGTACAGCCAGCTACGTAACCACCACCACGATGAACCTCCCAGGATTGCCCTCGAAAATGCCACCTTATCATGGGGCTCCAAGTCTGCCATCGACGCTCAAGACCCTAGTGGAGATGCATTCCGACTCATCAATATGAACGTTTCGTTCAAGCTCGGTGCCTTGAATGTGATTGCCGGTCCCACCGGGTCCGGAAAGACTTCGCTTTTGATGGCTCTTTTGGGTGAAATGAGACTTCTAGCAGGCCGTGTTTATCTTCCTGGAGTGACAACAAACCGCGCCGAGTTGCCAGTGGACCCGGAAACCCTGCTGACCGAGAGCATTGCGTACTGTGCGCAAGAGGCATGGCTTGTTAATGACACAATCAAAGAGAACATCGTATTTGCCTCACCTTTTGATACGCAGCGCTACAATGCAGTCATCAAAGCCTGTGCTCTCGAACGTGACTTTACCATCTTGGAAGCCGGAGACAAGACCCTTGTTGGTGAAAAGGGCATCAGTCTTTCCGGCGGTCAAAAACAACGTATCTCCCTTGCACGTGCCATGTACAGCAGGGCCCGTCATTTGCTGCTGGATGACTGTCTCAGCGCCGTTGACTCTCATACCGCAAAGCACATTTTCAACCAGGCTATTAGAGGCCCCCTCATGGCACACCGGACTTGCATCCTCGTTACCCACAACGTTGCTCTCGCTGTTCCCGAAGCCGACTACGTTGTTGTCATGGATAATGGAAAGATCTCGATCCAAGGAACTTCTGACAAGGTTGCAGCTTCTGGAGCGCTCGGAAAAGAGCTTCTCGAATCGCGACCAACCTCGCGAGCAGGCTCCAAGGCCCCATCTCGAACTCCATCTGATTTAGAAGTACACGTGGAACATGCAAATGGAGGCTCTAATGGAACCACAAACGGATCTGCCAAAACTGTTCCTGGTGACGATGCTTCTGAAGGCCAAAAACCCGGACAATTGCACAAAGAGTCGAAGGCTACTGGAAGTGTCAAGTGGTCAACCATCAAGATGTACCTGAATTCCATGGGCCCCTGGTATTATTGGATTGCCGGTGTTGGCGTCTTCGTGGCGCAACAGATTGGTAATACTGCAACCAACGTGTGGATTCGCCTCTGGGCAAATGCGTACGAAATCAAACATAACAAACCTACAGATGCTGGTAGCTATGGAATAATGTCCGACCTCAAGGGACCATCTTTCGTTGCTGGCAGTGTACCGCGCACCAGTTCTTGGGGCAGTGTTCAGTTAAACCCGTTCAGATCATCCGAGGCTGCAAGCCAGGTGGATGTTAATTATTACCTCGGTGTATATGCATTACTCGGTATTATCTATGTTGTCGTTTCGCTGGCTCGAGAATTGGTTCTATTCTGGGGATCTCTTCATGCTTCATGGGAGATGCACGAGAAGCTCCTGACGGCTGTGCTCTACGCAAAATTCAAGTTTTTCGATTCCACTCCCCTTGGTCAGCTGATGAACAGGTTTTCCAAGGATGTCGAAGCGGTTGACCAGGAAGTTGCACCCGTCACCATCGGTATGCTTCATAGCCTTGCGTCAGTCATCATGATTGTAGGTATGATTTCCTACGTCACGCCGGGCTTCTTAATTGCTGCTTTGATCATCGCTGTGACATTTTCTGCTATTGGAGCTTTCTACCTTAACGCCTCAAGAGACCTGAAACGGCTTGAGTCGGTGCAACGAAGTCCCTTGTATCAGCAATTTGGTGAGACTTTGACCGGAATCGTCACCATTCGAGCATATGGCGATCCTCAGCGTTTCATAATCGACAACCACCGTCGCATTGACGCATATAACCGACCACACATCTATCTTTGGGCTAGCAACCGCTGGCTGGCCTTCCGGGCGGACATGATCGGTGCTCTTGTTTCATTCCTTTCTGCCGCCTTTATCTTGACTAATATCGGCAACGTCGATGCCGGTGCTGCTGGTCTGTCCCTGACATACGCTGTCACTTTTACAGAAAACGTTCTATGGCTTGTGCGATTGTATGCGGAGGCTCAGACGAACATGAACTCAGTTGAACGAGTTCGCGAGTATCTAGAGGTTGAACAGGAGGCCGCGAAAGTCATCGAAGATCGTCGGCCGCCTTCTGGCTGGCCGGCCAAGGGCGCTGTAGAGTTTGTTGATTACTCTACCCGATACCGGTCCGACCTGGATTGTGTTCTAAAAGACGTCACGTTCTCTGTCAATCCCGGCGAGAAGGTCGGTATCGTTGGGCGGACTGGCGCCGGTAAAAGTTCACTTGCTCTTGCTCTCTTCCGAGGCTTGGAAGCTGAAACAGGAACAATCAAGATTGATGGAATCGATATTGGGACCATCGGCTTGCAAGATCTGCGTGAGAACATCACTATTGTTCCCCAGGACCCGACACTTTTCTCCGGAACCATCCGAAATAACTTGGATCCCTTTGGTGTGTTTAGCGACGAACAGATTTTTGTTGCATTGCGACGTGCTCATCTCATCGGCCAGGACACCTCTGCACTTGGAACCCCGGCAAGCCCAAGCAATCGTTCACTTGAGAATGTCGCAACCGCAAGTCCAGTAGTCCAGGAGAACAAGAACATATTCCGCAACCTAGAATCACCGGTGGCCGAGTCCGGCTCCAATCTGTCACAGGGACAACGCCAACTTTTGTGTCTGGCTAGAGCCCTACTTAAGAACCCTCGAGTTCTCATGATGGACGAAGCGACAGCTTCCATTGACTACGCCACCGATGCCAAGATCCAAGAGACACTGCGTGAATTGGAAGATAGCACTATTATCACGATCGCTCACCGATTACAGACCATCATTGACTACGACAAGGTATTGGTCCTGGATCATGGCCGAGTCGTTGAATTCGACCACCCGTGGACTCTGATCAACAAGGAGAACGGCAGTTTCCGAGGAATGTGTGAGAACAGTGGCAACACCGAAGTTCTCCTTGAGGGGGCCAAGAAAGCATGGGATAGCAAGAAACTTGTCGAGACTGACTAAAAGAAAATCCAATTTTACATTGTTTCCCGCAGAATGTGTACGCATAACCATTTGATTGATTTAATGTTTGCCTTTTTTTTTTTTTTTTGATTGTTTGCGGATCATCTTTGTGTACATATCCACCGTGTTGCGTTGTCGAATTTAATACAGAATAAAAACAAGACAGACCAGAAAAGGATGTCGGTTGATGCATCTTTTGTGTTCATTTTGGGTTTTGAAACCCTTTTCGGAATTTGTGAGTGAATGGGTGGCTTCGTGGGCTTTCTTTTCCCGCAATGCACTTTGTGTCGGATATTGCCATCGTTTCAAGTTTTGTCTACAATCGCTAATAGATTGTTATAAAAATGATAACTTCCTGGTATCTTGAAAAGTTCAGATTGCGTATGAGCTGTAGATTTTGGTTTCTTCATAAACATATTGAACGACATGTTGGGTTTTTTCCCTCAAAATTAAGGCTGGCAACAGAATTACATTTCCGAACTATCAATCAACGCAAACGATGGCAACAACAACACGTCACCTATCTAGTCAAATTCAATCAAGTCTTCCTCAACCGCAGACGGTTCCACTGTAGGTATCGCCGGCGTAAACGATTGAACCCAGCGTGCACGAGCTCCACAGTTTTCCTCGTCACACGCAGTAGAGACGACTTGAACGTCGAGATCCTGCACTGGCTGCTGCTGCTCGCTAAATAAGTTTGCCGATTCTTCCTCATCGAGACGTGCCAGTATTTTCTCAGTGACTTCGGCGCTGAATTTTTCGTCGAGCATGCGATCGTGTTCGCGGGAGCCGCCTTGGGCGTATTTCTGGAAAGCCTGAATGCGCTCGATGTCGTTTTTGACGATTGTGTGTTGCTGCTGTCGACAGGAGTCGTGATTGCTGGCTTTGCTAGGCGAGGATTGAGTGCTTTCTTTGCTCGGTTTCTCCGGGGATGGGGCTCTTGTAGCCTTGTGCCCACATTGACACGAGCATGTTGACGCAGAGCAGACCTCGCGGCAGCTATGGCCACAAGGGAGTTCCTTGTCACAGCGCTCCTTGCATTGGATCAGGGTGTGGTTAAAGCCATGGCACTTCACTGGACAACGATGGCCGCAGCTAAGAACCCTTTCGCACGGAAGATGACACCCCCCATTCAATCCTTTGATGTCTTCGGGCTTCGAAACAAACTCTTTGTTATTATGCTTGTCACATGTTAGCGGAAGGTGGAAGCCTATACGACGAGACTGTTCGTCTCCTTCGCCCATGATTTTCACCACATCCCACCACAGTGGATCCGTCGAGGCCAGTTGCTGCGCATTTCCAAACATGTAGAACCCCCGGCGAGCACGAGAAAGTGCCACGCATACTCGATTTTCAATAGAAAGAAACCCAATATCGCCTTTTTCGTTGCTCCGGACCAGAGACAGAAGCACCACATCGTTCTCCTCGCCTTGATACGAATCAACTGTGTTGACTTTCAAGTGTCTACCCTGCAGGTGCCGGCTCTCCCTGAGAAGCTTGAGGATTTTCTTCCTCTGGCCGTTGTAAAATGTCAACACGGTGATTTCGCTGGGATCTACACCGGAAAAGAAAAGGTGCAAGAAGAAAGTAACAATCATTTCAGCTTCCTGGGCGTTATACCTTGAGGACAGGCTGTCCGAGCTTTCTGGCCACTGATGACAAAACAAGAACGAGCGTACGTCACCCATGCCAGGCACTCTCTCGATACTATTCACAGATGGATGATCTTCAAGGTTTTGGTAGATTGGTGTGAGTAAGCGTCGAATTTCTGGTGTCATGCGACGTTGGTGAACAAGAGATCTGTAGTCGACCCCGTTTTGCACAAGACGTTCAAACATTGACATGTTGAGGAAAAAGGGATCGCCTTCAAGATCGGTCACAGAGCAACCTCCTTGTAGTTGCTTGTGGTCACCGACAAGAATGAGATGCTCGAGAGATTCAACACATGCCGCAGTGACCGGAGCCTCGATTATTTCAGCGGCTTCTTCAATCATCACGATTTTTGGCTTCAGTGCCGACACCAGAGCGCGATACTTGCTAAGTCCGGTGGTAGTCATCCCAACGACCTTTGTATCCTTAAGAATGGTGTAGTCTACCTCCAACTTGCCTATTAAGCGTTCGGTTACGGACTTGTTGTATTGTTTTAAATGTCCTCGAAAGGCTGACAGAAGTTTTTCTTTGGCGATTCGGCATAAAACGTTATAAACTGTGCCACGATTCTGGAGAGGAATGTCCCAGAGGTTATCAATGCTGGGGTACTCGGCCAACTCGTCATTAACGTTGCTTCTTCCTCGGAAACTTTCTTTCAAAGGCACAAAAAGGCCCCTCAGAGTCTCAAGGTCGTCATCTACAAGCCCCTTTTCTTGCTCCATTTCTCGAAGTTGCTCGTACTCCATGTCCATCTCATCTTCTTCGTATCCGCGGTCTTCGTATCTGTATGTGACTGAGTTTTCAAAAAGCATATCACCTACCCATGAGATGATAGGATCTGCTTGCTCCTCCATAGTCGAGTTTGTCCACCCTCTGGCCCCGTTGCACAAAGCTTCATATTGTTTGTTGGAGATGATATTTTGGTCACGAAAGAAGGTAGCGGGAAGAGGGCCAGGCGAATCCATGTTGAAAGCTCGTAGGAGATCTACGATATTCTCACTGACAGA
Organism: Talaromyces islandicus; assembly: GCA_000985935.1. Taxonomy (NCBI): domain Eukaryota; kingdom Fungi; phylum Ascomycota; class Eurotiomycetes; order Eurotiales; family Trichocomaceae; genus Talaromyces; species Talaromyces islandicus. Next base: position 3,228,200 of record CVMT01000003.1, on the reverse strand, counting down.
TTGTAACTTGCGATTTGCGGGTCCTAGAGCTCCACCATGTAGAGGTGGTAAGGAGGTCGATTTGCGTACCTCATACAGTGAACGCTTTCTAACATCCTCATCTATACTCCGACCACCAAGACGAACATAGTCCGGTACAACTTCTGCGATGTGGTTTAGCAACTGATCCAGGGCATGGTTGGTATGAGCAGCGACTATGATCGGAGGATCACCCGGCTTTCTGTTTGTGAGGAGTAATTTCAACGCAGTTACCGAGACATGGGTCTTTCCAGTGCCAGGAGGACCTTGAACAATAGCCAGTCGTTTCGTCAAAATGTGGTGGAGGGCTTCCCATTGTGAAGTGTCCAAGTTGTTTGCAGGTTCTTGCGGCCAATCTGACAATACATCTACAATCTGATCAGGGGATATTCTCATCTTCGGGTCTGATTTCACGTATTCGGGTATGTCTATGTCTTTTCTGAGGTTGCAAATGTGATCTTGAAGAGGAAAGCTGTGAGAAATTAGTTACAAGACTTGATAAAGCTGTAGGTGGATTCTACCATTCGTCATTCATCAACTGCAGGGTTCTCATGGTGTGGCGAACAGACTCCAAGTAGCCCGAGCGAGGCTGGACCATGATCCATTCCTGCTGTGGATCGAAATAGGCCTCCTCTGGGTCTGCGAAATAAAGGTCGACTAGAGGCGGATGATGTTTGACCTGCTCCAGTGGCCGAGCAGCTACTATAGCAATAACACACTGAGACTTAAAGCAGTCTTTTGCTGGGGATAATGCAACCATTGATCCAGTTATGAGGCGACTGGAATATTCCCAGACGATGTTTTTACACGCGCGTGCTGTCGAAAATGATACTTTGATGGCGAGACCTTGTTTAGCAAAAGTCATACCAGTGATGTGAACCTGTAACCCAATAAGCAAAGAGGGAATAATTTGCAGTCAGAAAGCTCTTTTTCACCTGATCGTAGATGCATATTTCCCTCGTATCGGTCATGAAAGGTTTGTTTCTCAAATAAGCTACAGAGTCACGCAGCAAGGCTACCGCGTCTTCTCTCAACAGCTCGTAATGGGTTCTCAGATATTCTTCCACTGACGGCCAAGGATCATCGACGCGATTCGGTTCGAGATGGATACAGTTCTCTTCCAGATTAATCTCCCCTTTCATGCACATGATCTCTTGCGAGTTGGGTATCTCTGGAGAAGCAAGCCATCCTTCTTCTGTACCTTGTTTTTGCATTTTGCGAACATATTTTCGAATGTCTGGGTTCGCCTCGGATACTGGCCTTTTTGTTGTTGTATGGCTGAAAGAATTGCCGCGTCGATTTTTGCTAGAGTTGGGTCCTCGTGCAATGTAGCGGGTTTCAAACTCGAGCTTGGACATTTTGACGTGATGAGAGAAAGGGTCTGGGTTGGTATATTTGTTTGAGCGTTTAGCTTGAATGAAGGGCGGGTGTAAGATTTTACCCTATCTTTTCTCAAGCTGAGCGAGTCAACGGTGAACGGCGTGGCTAATCAGTGTTGATACTGAACTGGAGTGAAGAAACGACCCTAAGGAAAACGAAGTGCGTGATATTGGTTCCAGTAGATAGTAACAATAATCAACGAAGGAAGAAAGAGCGAGAGGAGACTCTGTCATGTGCCAGAAGTGAAAAGAAAGAGGTGGATCAGGTGGCTGGAGACAGAAGAAACCCTCATATTCATCTTATCTTAAATGAGACAGCGGAGTTCTTCACCGGCGAGAATGCTATTTGTCGGTTGGAAAGCAGCCTTTGTGGAGTGTTTGTGAAGCAAACGGCTGCGCAAACGCAGTAGATTTGAACCGAACCTGGCTGAGGTTTTGTGTAGGCGATGTCCTTATTACAAAGATACATCTGCAGTCAATTCGTGACGCGTAAGTGAATAAATGTCAAATGAAGTGTTACGGGAAATGTGGACAGACTTTGGACACCGCGCAGTCTTGGTGTTGGCGGTTACCAAAGCGGAAGGCGCAGCAGGAGGGAACGACCAGGCACGTGTTCTCGCTTGAATAGTGTCGATAGTCTCTTATACACAAGTCTAATATCTCACTTCCTTTTATCTCACAATGCATCGCCTACGCTACAAATGGTATCGACTGGGCTCATTCACTTCGATTCCCATGCGCGACCATATCCCCTCCACCCCGAGGTCCTCCCGGCCACTATTCCTACTATTAGCATAGGAAACAAAACACTCAATTCGGGGGGAAAAGGGTTTCCGGGTTCACTTACTCGTCTTCTTCTATGACAACAGGCTCGCTTTGGCCTTCTGCTAGGTTGGGGTTGCGGAATTTGATATGCTGTTTCTATCGCTGGAGTCAGTACATGTCTCGTACAGTTACCCTGTCGTCGCCGGACTCACCAGTCCTAAAGTGAGATGAATTCCCGAAGCACCCCAAGTAAATTTACTGTCGGGGACTTTGCCCTCAATCAAAGACTGTATGTTCTTGGCCACAACGGCTGCCTGTGCTGATCCAGGCCTAGCTGCTTTCTGCACCCCGGTATCAGCAATATCCCCAACGGCGAAAAAATTGGGGTAATTGTCGTCGAGGAGCTGCATGGTCGGCTTGACTCGAATAAAGCCGTTGTCGGGATTGATCAGGGACCCAGGATCTGAGGAGCTGAGATCTTTAACAAGACTGTTGTTTGGTGTTTGGCCGGTCGCCAGAATGACAAAGTCTGTCTTGAGCTTTGTGCCGTTGGTAAGTTCAAGTTCAACACTCTCTCCATCTTTGAGAAATCCATTTGGAGGGACAACGACGCGAGAGCCGGTAATGAGCCTTTCCTCGTCTTAGTTCGAAACGTCACTCACAACATAAGGAGAGAAACTTACTGGATCCCGAGGGCATCAAACCTCTTTGCGATAATTTGGTGCAATTTCTCATGAAAGTGTGGCATAACATGGGCTCGAGAGTGTACTAAAGTCACCTCCTTCTCCGGATAGAACTCCTTCAAATCAGTGGCCATCTGGACACCAACCGCACCACCGCCGACGATGGTAATCGACTTTGACTGCTTGACGCTTTCTTGATGCTTTCTCAAATAAGCAACCGAAGATGCTTTATCGTCATACCGCATTGCTGCAGGCTCTTGAAGCCGAGTTCCAGTGGCAATAGCAAGGTATTCGAACGGGATTTGAGTTGACCCTTGCCATTCTCGGTCGAGTTTCACATGCTCAGACTGTATAGACAACACCCGTGCCGACACCACGGTATGTAGAGAGCTGTTTGGTACTGACGAGAATATTCCAGAGTATGGAATGAACGCCTTGTGTTCGTGTCCTGGGATCACGGAAAATCTTGGCTGTAAGTTATTAGTGCTCCTGTTCTTCAAAGCCGGGGGTGGATGCTTACGAAGGTGAAGAGGTGATTGAAGTGGCTATGAGGTTCAAGTAGCAATACCTATTGAATATATTAGTTTTCCAACAATACAACAGACTAAGAAGCGTCTTCTCGCCTTACCCGGTGTGTTGTGGGTATGACCCGTGCCAACTCCTGTGCCGTCGTCTATTCGATGTTAATATTTGTATCAAAAAAACACACTTTCAAAAACAAACGAAAAAAAAGACAGACTAACTCTTCCAACGTAAGATCCGCCGATGACAACGATATTCTTTAACGAACTCGCCATTTTGATGCCACTTTATTGTTTAGAAAGGGGATTGTCGGAACTGCTATATCGCTTCCAAGGAACACGCCTCTATCGTTGAAACATTGAGGTAAAGGAATTGAAAGGAAGAGCCAACAGTTCAGCTATTAATACTTTTTCCGGCGCGGCATAATTCCATCCGATGTTTCCATGCTGGTAGATCTTTCAAAATTCAACTCCGCAACACTCGGATATACACTTATCAGATGATCAGATAACTCAGAATCATCTCCGAAAGGCCCCACTTTAAAATGACTTTATCCAACGATATCGCCTACTAGGTTAAACTTTTAGTTCCGTCAAAGGGCGCGCCTCGGCCACTCGGGCTTAAGAGCTTGAAAATCCCGAGATCGGCTTACATTTCCATTATATTGCTCAGACAAGACGAACTAATTATGTTATACTGATTATTCTCTTCCCATGCTATCTCCAGCATCCCCACCCGGAACTTCAAACTCCCGGATGAGACCTGCGAAGAGGCATATACTGCAGCAGTGTATTATGCCCTAGTCACACTGAACGGTGAATCAACAACTCGACCCATTGATTCTATGAAGATAGTTGGACACCATCACTGCTGACTGCGCACCGCCCATTGCTAGACGTGTTGTCGAAGCTGTGTTGTAAAATCGCAGTTACGCACTTCCAGGCTCACTGAACTTCCAATCCTCGGGAATAGTACCCGACTGAATATCATCCCGGTCACTAAAGATGTCTTCGTACCGCTCAATCCGTGTCTCAGGACGCTCTGCCTGTCGATAGTAGTCTCCCACTATCTTCTTGATTGAAGGGTCATTCCACATCGTCGCCATCCATTTCAAGACATCCGGGGTAGCAGAGTCCAGAGGCAGATTATACGTGCGGAAACGCTGTCAAGTATCAGTAACCTCTTCTCATATCATTTCTTGGGAAGTTAATTAGAGTCCTTACCCATAGGACAGGCCAGAAAAATGCATCCGCGATACTGAATCCCCCAAACAGGAACCCTTCGTCCTTTTCACCGAGCTCGGCCAATCGCGCCTTGGTGACTTTCCGCGCATTGTCCCAGATGGTCAGAATACGGGTGATTTCTTTCCGAGCGTGGTCTGGCAAAGGAATATTTCCCGTGTACTGCGCGGTAAAGTTGGTGTGATACGTGTTTCGTATCGTAGTGAACCCAGAGTGCATCTCCGCAGCAGCGCTACGAGCCAATGCTCTCAGTTTCGAATCCGCCGGCCACAGGTTGAGATGAGGATTCGATTCAGCAAGAAATTCGCAAATAGAAAGAGAGTCATTGATCTGTATATTGCCCAGAGAACGGCACTCTAGCGCTGGAACGAATCCGGAGACAGAGAAAGCGGGAATCTATATCCTTCAGTATCCGTATCATTAACCAGTTTGGTTGGATTCTGATTGAACATACATCCTCAAACTTGACCATTTGTGAAGTATATGGAATCTTAAAGTACTCCAAGACAGTCTCAACACGTGCAGTCCATGCTCGAATCATAGGTGAGCCGGGATCCAAGGCCAAATAGCAATGGGGAGGACCTACATGAGTACCGGGTGAAGAGCCCAACCAGATGATATTGTGGATGATCAGCCATGTTTTTTGACGTTAGCAGATAAGTCAGCCAATTTATTTCAAGATGAAGAACGGAAAATGGGATGTGAGACCGGACGATGTGAATATAAAAGTTCTGCGATGAGTCACGGACTGCGGACGGGCCCACCAATTAATGTTTTTTAAGTTCACAAAATTGATATGATAGCGTATTCCACCTCGTATTACAATCTATTAGAAAGAAAAATGACCAATGATTCCTGGGCTTAAACCACATCCATGCAATTGGTGATGCATATGTGTCCTTGCAATCAATTAATGTGTATCCGATGCACCTCAAGCTTTGCACATCGCACCATAGCCACAATTGATGAGAGCTGGCCTTGCATTTTGTTGTTATCAAAAGGAAATGACCACCAGAGCGTTTGTTTATAAAAATAAATTCTATTGCTTGCATATATCAAAAAACTATGTAAGCAACACGCAGATCATCAACAGCTGCGGGGACGCCGCATACTCGCTGCCTGAGGCACCAATGCGGAGAAGGGCTGAAATCATCGGAGTCGATGAACTGCATCGATTTCCCTGCACTATTTCACCATTTTTCTCAATTGCCCGTGCGTGCCAGACTCTCCTGATCCTACAGAAAAGTCGCATATTTGGTTACTTTTATATCATTATTTTTATAGACAAAAAGAAAAAAGACCGGAACTCGGGGCTCACTTCAACAGCCACCTCATCGAAGTCGCGTCCACTTCGTCCTAGCTCGACTCACCCGTTTCCAACCCCGGAATACAACGAGTTATATATATATTTTGGTTCAAAACCAAGTATACTTGAATACCTCCTTTGTGGTTGGACAAAGGAGAACGGAGTCGAGGGGCACGTGTCGATGATAGTGTTAGCCGACCATGGCATCAATAGTAGATGAAGACGATGACCGCGACATGGCCGGTATAGTTTTCTCCTTTGAACACAGAGATAATGGGTCTTTACTAAGCCGGTTTTATGATAGGGTCACAAGATGGAAGTTCCGATAACGAAGACGAGCAGATGAGAGATGCCGACGATGTCGACGGAGATAATGAACAAGACCAGGATGTCGATCCAGAACCAGATCAGGAGCAAGAACAGGACGCGGATAGCCCCTCCAACAATAGCCAAGCGTCAGATGGTCCAGGAGAGGCATCCCAACAAGATGCCAGCACAACTGCGGCCACAGATTACCTGGCCATGTTCCGCCCTCCTGTTCGGCCAGAGTGCCTCACTGCGACAACATACGATATACTCCCCACCACCGCCGCGCCTCAGAGCACATCAATAAATACGGTAACGTCTACCGCTGATATGCGATGGGTTTTCACTGGGGGTTCAGATGGCTATATTAGGAAATACAACTGGGCGGATTCTATAAATGGAAAATTAATGTTGACCGTTGCCCAACGACATCCGTTTGTCGATAGCGTGGTCAAGGCTGGCGTGCTTATGAACTACTGGGAAAACATGGACGGGCCACTTCTTTCCCCCGTTTACTCACTGGCAGCTCAAAGTGAGGGCCTCTGGTTGCTTTCCGGCTCGGAGTCTGGCAATATTCGCCTCCAGTCGGTGCGTCATGAGGAGGGCAAGGAAATAGCACTGCTCAAAAACCATACTTCAGCCGTTTCAGTGCTAAATCTTACATCTGATGAACAGTCTCTCTTATCTGGAAGCTGGGACAAACAAGTCCTGGAATGGGATCTCAATGTTGGGAAAGTAAGGCATAGCTTCAAATCCGACGCTGGCCAAATCTCGGCATTAGAAATTCGCCCAGAGTCAAGTCTTTCGGTACCCCAAGATACAATGGCGGTCCAACCCAGTGGCACATTTTCGTCAAATAATGATCAATCAGATTCGTTTGCCACGGTGAATGGTGTTGGTGCCCCGCAAAGCACAGGCGATGGCCTCAATAATCCAGCAGAATCTCCATCCGATTCACTATTTGGTGGTGACTCTCTCTTTGGAGATGCCGATGGCAATATTGCAGACGGTGGAGCGCCCTCTGGTGATGCTGAAAACGTCGATGAGGACGCCCTATTTGGGGGCTCTTTGGAGATGAATATGCAACCTCTAGGACAAGAGGCGCAGGGGGGGCCAGACGCCAGCACGCAATCAAATAACACTGAAGCTCCTCCCCAACAATCGACAGAGACCAACGCTGAACCTGGCTCCAGCTCTCTGAAAACAGAGTCACAACCAGCTGAGCAGCCAATGCCTGCTATGGAACCGGTCGTTAACGGCCTCCCTCATGCAGAAAACCTCGAGTTTGCCGCAATAAAACAAGAACCTCAGACTTCAGAAAACACATCTCAAATAACCTCAGATACTACCTTCCTTGCTGCTTCCATCGATGGAACAATTCGCATTTGGGACAGACGACAACCGAATCCTGTCGCTCGCATCAGTCCCAGGAATGTGCCACCTTGGTGTATGAGCGCCTGCTGGTCTCCGGATGGGAACTACATCTATGCAGGACGTCGTAATGGCACAGTTGAAGAATACAGTCTCCACAAAGGCCTAAGGTCGCCTGAGCGGGCCTTCAAGTTACCTATAGTTGGCGGAGCAGTAACTGCACTCAAGGCAATGCCTAATGGGCGACATCTTCTTTGGTGAGTTTCACATATATTTGTTGAGGGTGTCTATATTAATGACTATATCTAGTGGTTCACATGATATTCTTCGTTTGTATGACTTGAAGGAAGAGGCATCCAAACACTCTGCCGTTCCTTTCCTGCTTATCCCTGGTCATCGTACCGGCGTCATTTCCCAGCTATACGTTGACTCGACTTGCAGGTTTTTGCTCTCTGCAAGCGGAAACCGCGGCTGGGAGGGTAATACTACCGAAGTTTTGTTGGGATATGAGATCAATGTGTGACCTTTTTTTGCCTTTTTTGCATGCTATTTTCTGTCTCTCTTGGTTTGCTTCTGTTGTAGATTGATGTTTTGTGTTGCTCATGATACCCGAGAAGTGGTCTTCTCTTCTTGGCCAATCCGGTGTGATTAAGCATGCCGAATGTGTATTTGGGGGTTATTCTCTCTCTCTCTCTCTCTCTTTTTTTTTTTTTTTTTTTTTTTTTTTT
>CVMT01000003.1:3141064-3219856 GCA_000985935.1 Talaromyces islandicus | reverse complement strand
TTTTTTTTTTTTTTTTTTTTTTTTTTTTAAGTACGGCGATTAAGAAAAAGGGATGAGTTATTGTGAACAGCCCATATAGAGCAATTCCTTTTGCACTAACTATCTTACATTGAAATGAATATGCACAAGATATAAATGAACCATGACTCCAAGAGGTTCCCTTGACCAGCCCAGTCCCTTGTCCAGAAAAATGCAATAACCACATTAGAAACCCATAACATCATCAATAAACACACAAATCATCGGTCGTTTAAAAAGCATCAATATAATTCAAAATCGACTTCCTTGCAGACTTCACTCTGCTCCTTTCGCCACTGCTGATAATATGGATTATCTTCCTGCTTCGTGGTGTATCCATCTTCATTCCATTCAAAAAAGACATATGCAGGATCAATGCCGCTCGTGCGCTTATAAGTAGGCCCAGCAGCCAGGTCACCAAATCCGCGCAAGACGACATTTGGAATATGTGTGCGGGCCTCGACTCGATTGCGCATGGTGTTCACCGAAATTAAATAGACTGGTGGCAATCTAGCCTCTTGATGTGCGAGTAAAGGCATACCGATCCAGGCTTCGTTTCGGTAGGACTCTAGGCGGTTTATGTCGTATTTGAGTGGCAGAGGGCGGCTTAGCAACATCTTGTCGAGCTCCTTCGCGTCGAGTAAGAGACCGGGTGATCGGAGATATAGGACACTGTCATATCGCATAAATTGGATCTCGCCCAAACGAAGCAGTTTCGAATCGGTGAGTGAGTAGCCTTGCTCCGTTACAAGATTCATGCTGATTGGAAGGAGCCAAAACTCGTACTTTTTGCTGGCGGTCTGCAACATAGAAAGTGCCGCGTTAATATTCGGGTCTGACGAGGCGATCATATCCCACTCTGCTGGGTACATAAACAGGCGATCTTGTATTTCAGATTCCCCATCGATGAGCTTCTTAAAAAATAGAATTGATGAGCATATATCAGACGGGTTCGGTTCCGAGAGAAGCTGCACGTAGGCGAAATTGCCTTTATTGATCGTCACAAGCTCGCCTGTCTCGGGATCCGTTATTGTTTCTCGTGTGTTATCGTGTGAGAATTCTTCAGGTATTGTTGATACCACATCATACGGACGTATCGCATCTTGTATTTTGCGTACAGAATGTTGTTGGAGGGCATATCCGGCGAGGAAAATGCTGAATGTGCACACGCAGGTAAGCGGGATGAGGAGAGTTGCGACAGTCCCGGACGTCAAGAGCACCATTTTGACGGGGCATTCACAGAATGCGGCATAAAGCTAGGCACACAGCTGATGCATCGAGATAGAAAGCCTTCAAGGCGAGATGGAGATGAGGTTGTAGCGTGCATGACATGACGCATGTTTACAGCCGGCGTTGTCGGCGAGGCAACAATCTGATAACAGAAAGCCGCTAACCGGTTTGGGAAAGCATACCAAATCACCTCCCGACCATCCAAACCATATTTGCCCCGTCTGGTTACTGGCCTAGTCATAGGTCAGTATGTTTGTTGCTACAGTGAATTTGAGAGCTGGCTCCGTGCAATAACCTCCAGGCATTTTATATATTAACCAAAGACTAAGATACATATATGTACCCGTTTCTATTCTATGAGGTTGGGAGTTTTGAAAGTTATATGTAGAGAACAAGGTCTGTACTAAAATTTATATAGTGCCATCGATGATACTATGAGAGCCAGCCAAAAACGAAAGATGATCACCAACAAAGGCATCATGGCCGGCCTCATACGCAGAGTCGGCGACCCGCTAACAGTACCTACCTAGCTGGAAATGGCGCAAGAAATCGTAGCTGGTTATTAGAAGCGGGGTGTGTTTAATGATATCAGTTTTTGATTATGTTGATGGCTTTTTAATGATATAACTGCTCTTCTTGGGCTCGCATTTATTTTTACTCTTAATACCTAGTTTCTAGTTGCAGAACATAATGACATTCCTCATCTGTTTTGTATAGGGCGATCATCTACTACCACCACAGTTTCTAGATAGCTAACAACAGGCAGATAGCCAGCGTGTCTAGCACCAGCTCCCTGGATTAAAATTTCTGAAAAAAAAAGAGCTGTCGATTGACAGGTGGGTAAACTTCAAGCATTGATTCTACGAGGTGGGATACATCTAGGGGAGAGCTGATGGCGACTTCAAATGTATAACTATCTAGCAAAAGTGTGCATAGTCGAGCGTTCAGTGATGCCATGGGTAAGCCATGGTCTTTCCAGGCTAACTGTAAGGTGGATATTATCATCATATGACCAAGCATCTGCCTCTATTAAGTTCTTTTCCTTATATTTCACGATAACACCACAGCTAATCTTTTCTTACTTCGCTCACTTTTGCTCTTTGCGCCTCCTGGTTGAATATCTCTAAACTCGTATTTTCTGTCTCCCAGGCAACGTCGATTCTCTTTTGATGGTGATCCAGTCACTCACAACTAGAACCAAAAGCTGGGTTGAAAACAGATGACAGTCAACCCCACTTACTCGAAGCTCGGGATTTCCCTTTCGTGATAATCGAAATGTTTTTTTGTTCTCTCCATAACGGGTCTTCAAACTTTTGCGTCAATCTCAATATCATTTCTACCTCCTTACGTGACTTTTGGTAATGGAAGACCGGTACCGTGGATTCATGGTACAGCGCCTGATCGCACCTTCCTGGCCTGCACCTTCCCAGCCGTAACGACTCGCCGTGAGAACCCATGATCGAAGGCCGTATTTTGTTTTGAACTTGTAAGTGTCTTTCTAATTTATTTTTCGTGGATTGTTACAACTTGAACTGACACAATGGCATCAGACCGGGAGCTCATGCCTCTCCTATCATCGTCCTCGCCATCTGTCACTTGATCACACTCGGTCTCTGCCACACGAGCTCTCCCCATGTCTTCGAGCCAAGGCCCATCTATAATATCATCGGGCTGCTTTTCCGAACCGACCAAGCTTGAGACCAAAAGACTCGCGGGTAAGGATTGTTGGGCCTGTGGTACAACAGATCCTGACATCGTCCATGTGGTTGTAAAAGTAGACGGTCAGGTACGATTTCCCTTCTCTGACTGTTGAGAGCTCAGACTAATTAGTATCTATATAGATGCCACTCTGGCATGAGGCTGGTTTATTTTCCCCCGAGTTTAACTTCAAGTCGGTGGCAAACGCAATTCCTCTATGTCCTACTTGTCATCGTCAATTCGACAAGGCAGAAGACCCGGGTTTCGTTTTCTTTCCGTCGGACTTGAACTTCTTTATTGAATTCGAGCTGAGAGATAAGGTCCAGCGAGAAAACACCAATGTCCGACAAGTACCCAATGCCGTGGCCTATCAAAACTACCAAATTTCATCCAAGGCCATACCCTCCAACGCAATTGGGGGCCTCTACACACGGGTTTTTTTGAAGGATTTTTGGAACGGAATCGTGACTCAGGAAAATTTTCGAACCATATCCACCGACAAACAATGGCACGGAAACCCATTAACATCTCTCCGACGGGCTTTTGCAATCCTCGGAAGTCCGCGTGTCTACATCATGGATCCCGAGACCCGAAAGCAGCTTGACAAATTGCGTTATCTCTATTTCGGGGAGACTTTACTAAACCCGGCCGACAATGTACTCCGTAATATCTATCGGAAAGATCCTGTTGTAGCCGGCAAACGGTCTCATACACAAGAACAAGAGGAATATGGCCAAGCAGGAAAGAAAATGAAAAGTGAAAAGATGCCGAATAACGCTGGGACGCTTGCAAATGCGCCATGCAGCGGCCAATATGGAACAAATTCATCATGGGTCTTGGGCCCTGACAGCACCTCCAACAAGGTCATTCAGCTATACTCGCCCTTGTTCGCTGCTGTGTGATCAACATAGGCTTCATTTCGCGCTACACTCATATTTTTTATTCAATTACTATACCAAAGTCTTTTCGAGGATCTTATTTATAGTTCACACCCTTATTATGGGGTTTTTCTATCGCTTTATAAGTCTTGGTGAACTAGGCACATGCTTGGTGATCAGCCATGTTTCTTAGATAGGCTTTTACCCTTAGAAAGTATGCTTAGTTGTTACTTTTATAACTAGTGAATGTTGTTAATTTCCAAATTCATATTCTTGCTTACTGATCAGCCTGGTTTTTCCCTGTGTCAACTACTAATTGTTTTAAAGATGCTATTCTTTAAATCTGCTATTTGGTGTTATGATAATGTGATAGCAAATGATACTATTACGTGAATTCCACCAAGATTCCGCTGGACATACATTCTCGGTCCGACATTATTCCGAGATATCGTCGGTGACCACAAATTATTCCTCCTTCAATCCGGAATCGCAAAGCCCAGTCGCCAACAGCCTTCATAAAGCATAATTCAGTCTTATCGCCATGGCTTCCCACAGGGCCGATGCAAGCTCCTTCCTCGACAATCGAGGCTACTCGGGGCCCCTCGTTCGCGGCGTGAACCCTATTACGCTGTTCGAAAAGGCAGTGCGTGATCGCATTACAGACTCTTACTATTGGAAAGAACAATGCTTCGGCCTGAACTCGGCGACACTGTGCGACCGTGCAATTGAGTTGACCTCTATTGGAGGCACTTATGGCCTGTCTCAAAAACCGACCCCGTTTCTTTGTCTCGCCTTCAAAATGCTTCAGCTCGCCCCGGAACGCGATATCGTCCTAGAGTACCTAAATTTCACCGACCCTGGTAGTGGCGATGAAGCCGCCGAGAACGATGAAGAGGTGGTCAAGGGAAAGGGCGACTTCAAATACCTTCGGGCGCTGGCTGCATTTTACATTCGCCTTACCTTCGAGCCGGTTGATATCTACAAATACCTAGAGCCTCTACTACTGGATTACCGGAAATTGAAGCAGAGACGACGTGAAAACTATATCCTAACGAATATGGATCAGTTCATCGACACCCTTTTGACAAAGGACCGCGTCTGTGCTACAAGTCTGTGGAAGCTACCGCCGAGACAGCAGTTGGAGGATTTGGACCTTTTGGAGGAAAGAGTGAGCCCGCTGGCGGACGAATTAGATGAGATTGATGATGAGAGCGAGGCCAGCTACAATAGCCGAGGAAGTGACAACAGTGATCAAGCGTCCAACGATGGTCAAGAAGATTGAGAAAAAAAAAAGTACAAAGATACCCAAAATCTGTGAGTATTGCAGGATATAACACTACGCCAAAAGAACCGGAAATACTGGACCTTCAAGAAACCAATTTGCATCCCTGGTCACACCAAATCATCGTGGGCCATCGGAAAAGGGAGTGCGTGGCTTCAGAAGCCTTGTTGGCGATGCCACTTTTCCTCCCATCCTTTGAACAATGGATCCTCATCTAGTGTGGACACTTCCCAGTTCTTTTCGATCACCCCACTGTCTTCCTGCTCTTTATTCCATTTGTCGAGGGCGGGAAGCACGACATGCTCTACGTGCCAGGTGCTTTTATACTCCATTAGGTTTTTCTTTCCTTCTCGGAGAACCTTGGCCACCAAGGCAGGGACCTTGGGTTCGTCTCTGAATTCTGTAACTGGCGTGAACACAGCTTTGAAGTTGAATACTATGCCACCCGAAATTGGAAGACGGCGCAAGGTCTGCCAATCAACGCGAAGATAGCAATCGTCAATGGATAAATCGGGGCTTTGGGACAACCTATGCAATTCGTGTGGGTCGCCTGGCGGCATATATAGTGGACAATCTACTTCCAGTCCCCACGAGCCACGCTGTATCGGCTTGTCCGCCGGCATTTTCGCGAAGAAACTACCACCTTAGCAATAGTTCAATGCAACAAATTCACGGTGACTTACCGGTCCATCGAAAATTTCATCTTTTCTTTGTAGTCTGGAATAGGGGCATGGACCTCGTGCAGCTGGAGGCCGATCTTTGTACCGACATTCCATCCAAGCGACGAGCAAATGACTCCAGCACGGAAAGAATAGTACCCAGTCTTATCGTCTCGCATCGTGATGGCAAAGTCCTCAGGGACATTGTCCATGAGAACTTCCAAGGGGTGCTTGGCGCGGATGTCCTGCTCCGTACCAAGTATCCCGTTAACCAAAATACGATCGCCTTTCAAGGAGAAAAGTCGAGGGTAACGGGCGCAGATATATTGTATAACCATTTCCATCAGCTCCTTGCAAGCAATTTCAGACCCCGGTAGCCAGTCAAGAACTTCCTTTCCGTGCTTTGCGTATAATTCTTTGCGCTGGGCTATCCGTTTTTTGTACGTGTTTTCCAACTCAATCCACCAATCCGTTTCGAGCTTTTTCAATGCTTGTCCCCTGTTAGTTTTTTTTTTTTTCGGCGGTAAAGATAGGTGGCTTACACATGGTCTGATGGTAGGTCCATCGGAATGGCCGGTATGGACGAGGAAGAGCCTTGTCGATATCGAAACTGTCGCCGTGGGCATTCGGTAGCGGCACTCCGCTGAGGGTGGCATAGTCTGGAAAATCACCCATTCCCCTGATTTCGTCGATAGAAAATCCCATTGAAGTGTATAGATCGCCCTTTGCAACTTCATAGTTCTCTGTCATCGGGAGAATATTTTGTCGGATATCCTTCTCACTGATCTCCTTTGATGCTGTTACTGGCTTCTTGCTCTTCAGGCTTTGCATCGCCTTTCTCCGCGAAGGAGGTAATACATTGCTGTAGCTTATGGGCGACAGCCCTCCTGAAGCCGATTTCTCGGGTGATACCGAGCGCGGTGGTGTCTTGGCCGTGGACGCTCTACGAGCTCGACCTAAGATACCCTCTTTCTTGAGTTTATCGAGTGAATAAAATGCAATCACGGCAGTTGTAAGAGCCAATACTATCAGCCACTGTGAGCTCCACGTTTGAAGGTTTGCCATTGGGTGCGATGGTTTGATATCGCTTAGGGATAAACGCGCCACGAGGTGACATATGAGGTACCAAAAGGATTTATGAAGAAACCTGCTAAGGGTTTCAATGTTGGTGTGATTATTAAATCCGACGAACAGAGCAGACAGCCTTTAAGTGACGCAAAAATAACGGAGAACGGATCCAATACGCAAAAGAAGCAATTAAGACCATACCCCGCGGGTCGGCGCGTAGATCTTGCCTGGACCTCTCTCTCTCTTTCTATCTTTTTCCAGTATGGAGGCGGATTGCTTACCCCCGAACGATAAGATAAGTGTTTGGCGCCTCTCTTTTTCGTGCTTGAATGATAGCGAGTGCCAAATAGACGAATTGGCGAGCGATACTAGAATACGCTGATATCCACATGCTGAATGGAGAAAGCTGCGTTTTTCTACACAAGATTTAACCGCGTTGGGTGACCAGATGCAGCTCCAAGTCAGTAAACAGAAGTAACCTTTTCTGCTTCGGAAGGTTATATAATTAGCTGTTCGTGTCTCCGTTAGAGAAGACCATCACTTTGGTCCTCTGGATATACAGGATCCTGTCTCCTTTTTCTACTCTTTTCTACTGATTGACTATAAATATCCAGCGGTCCAAAACATGTAACAAATCCAGAATTTAACAGAGATCCGCCTGGCTTCATCGAGAAAACATTGCCATCCTCATTCGTATGTCCTACCTCGTCTCTGACTGTTGTACAAAAGGAACGGAAGATCGAGTGTGTTGTTTTACTTCATCACAACTTCCCCGCACAAGAGGTGCGTCGGGATTAGCACGCAACTTGGAAACCAGACATGGGTATCTGGGTATGACGTTGACTCACCTAATATATCATATAATTTAAAGTCTACGTACTTTCCTAATGTCGGTGGCGCCTACGTTTTCCCTTGCTAACCACCACGGTCATTTAATCGCACCGGCAAGAATGGACAAATTTCAGCGTTCTCGATCGGCGAAGAACTCCAAGATCATTCTTTTTGTTTTTCTCTCTTTCAAAATATATTTTGCCTAAAGTCTTTATCGGCATAATGGCTCCAGATCCGAAGACCAAGGATTGTTCTGCCCAAACAGGAAAAGACCGGGAGCCTGCAGCCCAAAAGGGTAAAATTGTCCCGATCTGCCATCGCTCGCTGATAAGGTACATCTCGACTGACAAAGCCCTTTGTACAAAAGGAAATTGTTTAGTTTACACAAAGAGCTTGTCTATTTCGACCCAGGATACCCGGTACACCGGGATGGTCACATGATTGGACAACGGCAATCTACACTCTTATTGACCGCATACCGTGCTATTAACATATCAGTCAGTGGTGTTTTTATGACGAATGCCATTCCCGATCCCTTTTAGACTGATGGTTTGTTGCTTCAGTGTTGACTGTATACATAACAATGAACAAAGGGAAACATGGCAAAAAAAAATACCCACAATCGACAAAAACGGGTCAGTCTTAGACCTTGGCCACTCGAATATACATGTAACGAACTCAACTGTGTCGAACCAAATTTCACTAACTCTTAAGATTTGACTAAAACCGAAGCAATTACTAACCCGGCAGAAGAGACTCAAAAATTGAAACATCGTTTTTCTCTACTAAGCTAACGCATGTCTTTGCATATGGAAGCGAAGCATCAATTTTCGCTCAAGAACAAGTTGTATCAGGTTCCGGGCGAAAAAAATAAAGTAATCGAGATTTTCAATGATGGAAGTTATTCATCGCTCTCTGTCCCCAATCATTTACTATACCTTGTATCATTCCAAGGTTTTAGCCACCAAAAAGGAATATTTTCATTCCAATGCCGATTATTTCCATCAAAAGCAACAATAAACGGTTTCCTGTTGTCTCTATATACTAGTTGATATTCTTATTTCTTCATAGCATGGCACGACCACCGCAGAGCAAATTTACACATCTTCGATTCGCGGTACCAAATATCTTTACCAATCCTTCCTCGACAACACACAAACACACACAATGGCTACTGCGCACAAGCACGCACAGATGGTAGATTTTTATTTAAAGGGAAACAATCGTCAAACTACAGGGATTTGGGACCTGCCAGTAGAGCTCATTCGTATGATCGCAAAAGACCTTGACAACAGGGCTCTATGTCGTTTTGCTTCCGTGTCTCAGCGGCATTGGCGAATATTTCGGTCTATCTGTCACGAAAAAGCCCTCGGTGAGGAAGGTTTACTCAAAGATAACGAGGCCAAGTTTGAGGGAGAGAAGTCTGAGGACAATTATATACCGTTGTTTAATAAAGCAGTGTTACGTGGGAACCAGGGTGCAGTTCGCAGTTTTCTTGACCACGGAGTTAATCCCAACTCGAATTACATCCATCTTCCACGACTACGCATTTCTATATCTGCTCTGAACCAGGCAATGTACTTGCGTGATCCATTCGATATGTGCAAGTTGTTATTGTCCTATGGCGCGGATCCGTGCCTAGAGAATATATGGGACGACAGGATAATTGGATACACACCGTCCAGAGCACCAATACAACAAGCAGCGAGGGCGGGAAATAGCAAACTTGTTTGTCTCTTCCTGAAGTACGGTGCCAAGCCCTTGGCTAGAGATGGCATTTATCATGATTTTTTCCGGAAATGCGATGTGACAGTTGTGAGGCAGTTATTCCAAATTGGCCTTAATCTTGATGACAGGTTCAACCTCTGTCGTGGTGGGTACTTTTACGATGCAGCCGGAAACGAGAACGGGAGGGACGTTCTGGACTTTCTGGCCTCCGTGGATATAGAATGTCTTTCCCGGGAAATCAATCGCTACGATAGTCTTCTCGGGAGGACACTACTTTCAGAGGCCATAGAGAGTAGACGGCAGGACAATGTCCAAGCAGTACTCGTCTATGGTGGAGACCCAAACTTTTGCCATGAAGGATCGAGTGTGTCTCCGTTGATACGAGCTTGCACATACAATCAGGAAACGGCTGTACAGGCCCTGATTCAGGCGGGAGCCGACGTCCACTTCAGGGGGGAAAATTCCGCCCAAGCGATTCATTATGCCGTCCAAGTATCGGCTAGAATAACCGAGATAGTCTTGAAAGCCGGTGCCGATATTCGGTCGGTCACAAGGCTTGGAAACACGCCTCTGCATGTTGCTTGCATGCCAGGACAATTTAACGACCGGTACCGTCCCGAAAACGAGGGCTACTTAGATGTTGTGCAACTTCTTTTAGCTTGGGGGGCTCCTATCCACGTTTTAAATTCGAATGGCTTGACTCCGATGGATGTTGCCGCAAATTGTTACAGGTACAGCTTTATCGAAGCCATGAAAAAAGCTCGGAGTATAGGGTGAGGCCAGAAGCAGTGCAAATAGCCCGGAGACACACAACGAATTTAGAAGCCGGTAAGACGTATAGTGAATTTGAAGGGGTCAAGAGCCTCAAGTACTGGTAGGTACAAGTTAACTACATACTTATCGAGTTTTACTCCACACTTGAAATGGCGTGAGCGCCATAGAAATTAGAACGAAGTCAATATTATTGTTGTTGTTGTTTTTGTTGAATCAAGCTTAACGTCCATGCTCAAGCCTCAGACCTATGATGGGCAATAATTCTATCCAGCTTGTAGGGCCTATAGGGAGAACAACCCTCTGTAAAAATCTCTATAAGTAGTAAAAGATATTATTATATTAAAGAATATTTAGATCCAGAGCCGTAACCGTTTAGGACACTATGGGGAACTCGTAACTTAATGGGAAAAGTATACACACGAATTGGTGTACTTGAGCCTGTAGTCACCATGTCGACCCTTGTAAAGCAGCAAAGAGTTCCTCATATGGTTCAGCGCGCAGGGAAAACTACGAATATGGCACGGAGCTGGATCCCACTTGCTCGTGATTAGCTTGTAAATTTTGGTGTTTCTTTTTCTTTCTTTTCCAACAGGAAACCCCTGTTATGGCCAATCGTATCGAAGTCTCCACAGTAGGCGCCGCGGGGGCGACGAAATACACCGACGCTCCTGCTTTTTATGCAAAATCATTGCATTAACTATAGCCAAGTATCTGAGAATATGTTCCGTATTTTTGTTGGTTGCTGAATTTCATATGTGAGGTGACCAGCCGTGAGAATGGTTGGGCGTGTTGTACGATTACTGTGTCCCGTCTAGGCAATGTTGAGGTGGCACTGTCGCCCCTCTTGAAAACTGAGACAGAGTCAAAACATGGGCAGGATTTATTGAGCCACCTGAAAAGCTAAATTAGCCATGTAACATTGTGTATTTAGTGTTCGAGCTGCATCTCTGTTTTGCTTTTCAGCTGCCTGTCTCCAAACTAGAACTTCCTTGGGTTCTTTGTTATTAGGTTTGTGGTTGGTGATCTGTATCTCTTATCTGAGCGAGTATCAACGGTGCAGTTAGTAACCTGTCACGGTATTATTTTGGCATGGCCATGCTTGCATTTGTGTGGAATTTAGTAACACAAGGATATTGCAATATGCTCTATATAAGCCGAGTGCCGGGAAGTAGCTTCTATTACCATCTGTCAATTGTTCTTCAATGGACTCCTGCTGCACATGCTGTTAATTTCCATCATGAATAGCTCTAGAGGAGATAATAATAGTAATATAGAACGAAGGAGATATCAAAACCGTGTTGCTCAACGAAAATGCCGTAAGTCATACATCCATGGTTTTAGGTACGCTTGCTGACTCACTGTGGCTGGATACAGGCGAAAAAATGAAAGCAAAAAAACAAAAGGCTGCTTTGAAGCTCAACAGATAGCTATAAGTGTTGATAAAAGCAGGAAAGATCAACTCGAAGACTTGAATTCTATGGTGGGTGATTTACAACACGATAAGAAGACAAAAGTGACACCAGACAATTATTTAGAGCCATATTCTGCAACATCTCCAGAAGAGCAAGCGCGGAGCAATACAAGTATGAGCATACTTGTGGATGATGACAGTTTCTCCATCACCGGAGCGTATGATACGATATTGGATTTTAGCAATCCGATGTTATTCGATGATGGAAAATGGGAAGAGGAAAAGCAGGCATTTATTGGAATGAGTAATAAAAAAGAATGCCTGGAAAATTGTAAATACGTATGAGCGTCTCACCTTATTAAATTTATCAAAGCTAACGACAATCGTTTAGGAGTACAGTGTTGATTGTGAAGAAGTCCACCCAGTCATCCAAGCCGAGAGGATACAACTATGTGACCGAGCAGAGCAGCTTCTGGAAAATCTTTTATCTATATACGACGTTGGCACTGCTCTTAGGATTTTAACGCCAAACTCGCAACTTCACGATCTTATCAAAAAGGCTCGAGAAGAATTCCAGGTCCAGCGACAACTTAAAGCATATGAATCATACTGCCAGGAAGGGCGCAGATCGAATAAAGAATGATCATCATTCAATAGCTGGCTGTTTTGTTGAGAAGGATTTTCTAGTTAGCGCGGCTTGTCACACTTCTAAATGGTTATGTATATGCACTATTTCCACTGTCGCTGCCTTTTTAGGTTGTTTTTATCATTGGCAGGATTATATCTTACTGCAAGTTAACGTTTGGTAATAAAGTACTATTCTTTTACTAGACGGATTGACAACAGGCGAGTGAATATATATTAGTTGAACCACAATTATGTGGTCAAGCAAACGGAAAATTGCAAAAAGTGAGCCACGCTGACCTGGGTAAGTTCAAGTTGGGTACAAGTTGATAGGACGGCGCTTCTGTATTTATAGTCGGACGATCCCCATCTTTCGAAGTTAAGGAGCTTCATCAAGAAACTTACTATCGTGGTGGACAGCCCACGCAACCAGATAATATCATTGCGTCTTATCGCCGATTGATACACTTGAAGTCTCGCTTTATTAATCATGTAGACAAAAGTCGAAATCCGGACATATACAGGAAACATAGAACTACTTGTATTTTAAAAAAAAATTCAACGCACTACTAAATTGAATTTGGATCGCTGATATTCCTGTTAATTAATTGTAATTTTTTACAGTTTACTAAAGATTTTTGTATCCAGAAACCCCAACGATTTAGTTGAAGTAACCGGGTCGCTCGAGAAATGCAAAGTTGAAGATAATATCATGATTCATTGGTGATAGGGTGGCACTGCTTGGTGAAATACACTTAAAAACATAAACGTACGCTCTTTTAGACCGTCCTTGGAGATTTCCAAGAAGCATTTTTCATGTATTTAAAGATGAAACTGCAAGAATTACCCAGTAACAACAAGCTTGTAACGAAGTTCCGGGACCAAAGTCTCAAAACAAAGAAACTAACTGTACAAAAAAGATAACGAGCATGCATAGCGAAACACAAATACACAAGAAACCAGCCACCCAAAACATACACCACGACCAATAATCCCTGCGATCATACCAAAGCTGACGGAGTATACATGGCTGGCGTGAGTCCAGATAAGTCTTTAGCCAGCGAAGCCGAGGTATAAAATAGGAGAATCGTACAAAGGACTCCATATCCGCGAATTTATTTTCCATAACAGAACTAATCATGAATTTAAGATCTTCCGGATAATTCGGTGTAAGGTCTAGAATGTGTTCCATTGATGTTGACATAACTTTATATTGGTCCCATCGCTTAGTGATTCCCTTAACTGATCCTAGTAGATTTGCAATATCAAGAGCCGCTTGTGTACTCGGTGGAAGGGAACAACGGTAAAAGCTCTCCGAGAGTATCTCTTTAGTTAGGCTTTGTAAGGGGTCGATAGAAAGTTGTTTCAAATTATTATTAACCTCCTTGCCCTCAGGGGACGTAAACCGATGGATTAGATGGTTATTAATGGTCACGCTAGTGTTCCAAGGTATTTGCTTATTCTCTCCAACGCTGACATACTGTTCTAATCGTCGGGTATTGACAGATGATATTGGTCGAAATAAGAGAGCGTAAGTAAGAGACAGCTCAAGGTATGTTGGTTCCTTGAAGTCGCGCTCGTCTCTTCAATAGCATTAAATTAGCAGATATTTACTGTAACTTGTCAGCCAATCGGCACTTACTAGTGTAAATCAATGCCATTATAGAAAAATGTTGGATGAGCAAAAACCCTGATAGAGTTCCGATTTGCATAGATCTTAAGATGTTCATCCAAACAATCAGTCCACTCTATATTCAGTTGTCCAAACTTCTGTGAGTATGGAATGGCAAAAATATCGGATGAAACATTGAATCCATATTCTCTTCTAGATATAGTTCTGGATAACGATTAATTCCGACAGTGGCCTCTTGGTGGGTCCTCACATGCTCAAAGAGCATATAAATCGAATCAGATTTGTACCGCATGTAAAACAGTGAGCATAACGGTTCTCTGATTTCTCGGAACTTTCTCGTAAAATCGAGAGCCGTTATGCAATCGTATATTAGATCAAATTGTTTGTGGTAGGTGTCGCCGTCGCTATCACCAGTAGCCGAGGAAGACGAGAAAGTTCGAATAGCATGCGGGATTTCTCGGAAAATTCGCCGAAACGAGACATTTGATATGCCTCGATTCCAAAGATTGACTCTATCAGGAGATCGCGGGATTCTGTGAGGACAGGCTTATCAAACATTGGATCCTCATCGTCAGCGTCACGCCATCCGATAAGACGGTATATCTCTTCAAAGCGGCTAAAAGCTGACGTATAGGCTTGGCCAGCAGTGTCCTTTTCTAACTAGGTTGATTCGTCAATATCTTTCCAGAAATCTGTCAGGTATATATATGTAAGTATACGTTATTGTTAAAGAGACAATTCTATGAATTAGAGAGCAACTCATTTTTATACTTCTATGCGTATTGCTCATTCTCCACCTCAATTTAGCTTATCGGTGTCAGTTTTATTTTCTCCCAGTCCATGATTTTCTCCGGTTGGCCTTTGATTCTTTGCTCGTGAATTGTAGTTAAAACCACATCCTTGGCCTTCAGCCCTCCTCGACATTTATTAGGCTGAATATTGCTGTATTCTGAGCTGATGGTATTGCAGAGGTCTTGGATTGATGCTGTGGGTTTGCATAGAGACTTGACTACATCTTGTTCAGTCATCATTGTAGTCTTGCTATTGGCCGACATTTTCCCTGACGATTCTCTTGTCTGTTAATAGATGTGTAATTAATGGCTCTAGAAAAATTTGACCGTCGAAATGGTGTGTTTTTGCATGAGTTCAAACATGACGGACGGGGTGAAGTTTACATGTATGTATCGGCGCTGTTCTAGCGCCGAGTATACGCAACACGACCACGTTTACTATCATTTTTTGATCAGTTTGCATCGAGATCAGTGACATTGACACTAGATTCCAAGTAAATTTTAATTTTTCATTTTGAACATTGGTTCACACGGACCAAAGCTTTCAATATTATCTATTCTAAATTATCAATAATATCAACTTCGCTGTGTGCTAATCCACTTGTTTTATAAGTAACAATGAATAATCTCAATAGAACGACGCCCTTTAATTTGTTCATTCTTCCAGTATTGTTCACATCATGAAATATACCATGTGGTTTCCGAGAAAATCAGCCTCCGATTCACCTGCTGCTTGTATGATGATGTTATTTACGGTAATATAACGTACGTAACTACGGTGAACTGGTCTATAGCAGTGGGGTAACTCTTCAAACGTCGTATTTGTCTTAGTTGGCATAGTAATACTACGAAAATTAATTACTGCGCTGTTTATCATGCAATCGGTCAGCATACAATCGGTCAGCGTATAATCGGTCAGCGTACAACCGGTGAGCATACAGTCGGGTAGTATATAATTGGTCAGCATACAATCGGGCAGCACACAAGCTGGAACTTGAGTGTCAATAGTAAGCCGATAGTAACCATCATATCTTATAATAGAAGTTTACTAGCCTAGGACACGAATTTGAAATACCTCCAAGTGAATAATTCACAATTTGTGAAAAGCTCAGTGCGGTTCTGAGCATCAAATATTTTCGGATCACGATTTTTTTCAAAAAAAAAAGAAAGAAGAAAGAAAATACGCACACAAAGACGTAGATACGAAAAAAGGAGCTCCTAAGCTTGTTCCTATAGCAAAATGCTCTCCACGCCATCGATCATTTTGCTTCTCAACTTGTTTCACCTATGCAAGGGCGGCTCGACCTTCGAAGAGAAGTATCGGGCCGACTACGTGCCAAAGGTGATCGAAACACCGTACGGTCCCCAGGTTGTGGCGCCAGATACCCCATATGTGGCTGCTGCGGGCCCAAATCAGTTATACTTCATCGACACCCGGTTCGATAAAGAGACTGCAAGCCATGTGAAGGAACAAATAGAGAGAGGAAGTTTACCAAAGGCCAATGAGTACATCTCCATAGACGAGATTTCGGCTACGGCGGAAATCAAAAACTCGGCGACAGGCGAAACGACATTCGTATTTGATCCCCCCTATGCCAGAGTGATGTTTGCGAAGGGAATAAACAGGCACAATCCAGAACTCAAAGTGCCTGAACATGAACCTGCGGGTGACTGGTTGGTGGCCTACGACATCGGCAACAAATTGACAAAGAGGACGGGATTTTGCTCCAGTTACGGCGGCTATTACGATTCGGACTGTGTGGTACAGTCTGGTGGCGTATGTACCTTGTGCCAAGATAATAGGGTTGACAACTATTGTTCGGCAGGAATGACCAATGCTATCGGTATATGCCATCCGAAGGGCTGCTTGAAGGCAGTCGACACGCCAAAGAAGGATGGTGAGACAGACTCCAGCTACTATCAACGGATGGACGAGTTGCACTGGACGTAAAGCAACGGTGGTGAGTGTGAAACTGGCGTTAAGAGGCTTCTACTGTCTCGGGAATCTCCAGGCAGCTCTGGTGGCCCACTTGATGTAACGTAAATCCTAGCTTTATTTGGTATCTTCTTCTAGATCATTATATGGCACGGTCGATCTGGACCCAGATATAAGTTAGAAGTTAGAACTAGAATAGGAGAACCCCATATTTGCACTGATGATAATGGCTGATCTGAAATCTTTTTGCTTGATGACATTTTACTGTATAGAGGCGGTCCCCACTTGGAGCTGACGGGGCCGCAGAACAACATTAACGAGGGATCGTTGCCCCAGCCGCCGGATAGTGGACCCCATGGCCCATGGTTCAAATGTTCCCCTCATCACTACAGGATATATAACCGTTATCGTCGTTCGCAGGGTCCAATGATGTCGGAGTAATGGCGTTGGCTATGATATTGTGATGGACTGTCGACCGCAGGCAGTTTCAGTTTCAACGCCAATACTCACCGGGTGTGTATTTAATTTATGTTATTTCATTTATTTATTTCATTTATTTATTTTATTTTATTATTTTCGTTTCTTTTTTTACCCCTCTTCGCTTGCTATTTCCATTTATGTAAACGGCCGCATGAGCTCAGCCTTGTTCAATCCAACCCTTTCAGGGTCAAATGGTTCACACTGAGATTACAGCCAGATGAGCGAAGAAAAACTCCTTCATATAATATTCGGTTGATTGATAGAACTGCCAGTGTCAGTAGCCATTGAAATGGTGAATCCTCCGGAGTCATCCCTGCCCGCAACACCGCAGAGAAAAAGTGGTAAGGTCTTGCACCAACAGATCGACAGCCTCAACCATGAATTCGACTTGGGCCTTCCGAACCCGAAGTTGTACTCCCCAAGTTCGCATTCGAGAACCGAGAGAACAAAGGAGGAAGAGTGTTGGATCTGGCTAAACGCTCTGTTTTGGAGA
This sequence comes from Talaromyces islandicus, assembly GCA_000985935.1. NCBI lineage: Eukaryota > Fungi > Ascomycota > Eurotiomycetes > Eurotiales > Trichocomaceae > Talaromyces > Talaromyces islandicus. The sequence continues at coordinate 3,202,322 of CVMT01000003.1, read as the reverse complement.
GACCACAAGGCATTTGAGCGCGGCCTGGACAGCTTCAGAGAAGAAATACGTGCCGAAATCAGAGCAGCCAGAGAGAAGCAGTGGATAAATAAGCCAAGACAAGATTTTAAAACCGTACCATCTCGAGACCATTTTCTGCAAACGGACGACTACCGAGGCATATCAGCCGATGAAAAGCAGCACAGAGTTCATGTTCTTTGGAACACCCTCAGATCAGAAGTATGGCTTCTCAACGGAGGAGTCAATCCCTCGCTCAGTTCACGGACGCTTGGTCGTCCTCGAAACCTTGCCAACGGCCCCCGGAGAGACAGCGATAATGGCAGTGAATCGCCCGTGACTACCGCGCCTCAAGTTAAGAGAAAATCTGATCTTGAAGAACAGGTATTTTATACGGCTCCTAATTCCCCAGATCTGCCTCCTGGAGGCAGGTATCCGTCTTTGGAACAACTAGACGAATACAACGGCCCTGATGGGGACGATTTTTCCTTTGACGAAACTACCATGGATGCGACTGACGATTTGGACCTGCATGATCAGACGTCTAGGAAATCAAGAAAAATACAAACCAAGATTACCGATCATATGTTGATTTCCAAGTCAGACCATTCTTCACAGAACAAGCCCTTTCAGACTCTCGCATCCATTCAAAACACCAATGCTGTTACTCCTGGTACTAGCTTTGCGACAAGCGTAGATTCAGTCTTCGAGCCCCCGGATCGCAGTGTTGTGACCTCATTTGGAACCGATATGACCGAGCCGTTGGACGATACACTTACGCAAGCTGATTCCGTAGACGCAGCGATGAAGAGTGTAGACGCTTCCATGCTACTCAGATCCATCAAAGGAGAGATGTCACCGTCTTTGGGGTTAAAACATGATTATGTTTCTGCAGAACAAAACCTCCTTAAGACGCTTGAACGACAAGGTCCGTTTTCGAACAGGACGTCATTCTTAGACAAGGTCCCTTTGAGGGCAAAATACGAACTGGAACGAGTTCGATTGGAATGGGGTGTCGATCATAGGAGTATTCTCGCCGGAGAAAGGCCCCACGAAAAACACGCCGACTTCTGGGGTTGGTTGGGAGATTTAAGTGTACGATTTCAAAAGAGTCTCCCGGAGAAATCCTCCCCCAAAGCTTGGGATGCTGCAATTGGTCGATTTAAGGGAGAAAGGCATTCTGAAACGGTGGTGCTGACCGGTGCTCTTGACTGGTGTGATGAGACCGAGGCTGGTATTTTCAAACTCAGACTAAATCCGCTGAAGCTGGACCGAACTTGCCGCTTCCATCGCCGTTTTGGATCCGACAGGTTCCTAAGCATCACGATTCCCGCTTCATCGCAGCAGGCCCCAAGGTATATCCAAGATAGCAAGGTACCCATCCACGAACTGACTGCGAAATGGCTGATTGGCTGTACGCAATTCTTGCTTGGAAGAGAGTGGAAGGCATTTTTCATCGAAGAGTACAAGCCGAAAAGCAAGACCAAAACTGGAAACCGAAGGTTTCGTGTTGATTTATTCGCTGTTGATGGCGCGGATTTCTTTAAAAAGCTGCACGCCCCGTCACTTTCTCCTCCTGGTCAAAGCTGTGACATGCACACAAGAATGACTGTGAAACAATTAATCGATTGGCATATTCCTCGCCGAGAAAACAGTGAGCAGTCTGACTGCAAGCTATTCAACCGAATTCATCTTGGGCTTTCGAAGACATGGGCAACAAAAATTCTTCGCCCTGACCAAATTCGAAAGCTTGACGATGATGATGGGAAGCCCGTGATGAATGACGGCTGCGCCTTGATGTCGCGGGCGCTTGCTAGGGCAATTTGCGAAGAACTCGGGATAGATGGAAACACACCGAGCTGCTTTCAAGGTCGTATTGCCGGGGCGAAAGGCCTATGGATGGTTGATAAGGATCGCGCAGAGGACGACTTTTGGATCGAAATCTCCAATTCTCAGTTGAAGGTCAAGCCTCACCCGAGCGAATTTGACGTTTCTGTTGATGAACAAAAGATGGTATTTGAAGTTGCGGATTGGTCTAAACCTCTGCGGTCATATAAGCTCAATGCAGAGATACTTGAAATCCTAGACAACCGCGGAAGTCCCAGAGATCGCATTGCAGAACTTGCCAGGACAGCCATCAATGACCTGTATATCGAGTTCAAAACTGTGATAGAAAAGGACAGCATCCCCTTGGCGAGGGCTCTCATGCAGAAAATTCGACCCATGCCCGAGGATGGGTCTTCACGCAGCACCATTAGAAGAATAGACCAATGGATTGTTACGGACACCGAGGCTGTCATACGATTCCTGGAAGCTGGATTTTCACCTCGAAATTTTGTTCCTCTGCGGAACCGCCTCTGGCGATGCTTAGTGGACACGTTGACTCGGTATGTGAACGATTGCCATGTGCCTGTCCCACTGTCCACGTATGCATACTGCATTGCCGATCCTTATGGGGTTTTGGAGGAGGACGAAGTCCACTTCGGATTCTCTAGTCAATGGAAGGATTGCCCCGAGTTTGAAGACTCAATCGTGGATGGAGTTGATGTCCTGGTTGGGCGCAACCCGGCACATTGTCCTTGGGATATACAGAGGCGAAAAGCAGTTTGGAAACAAGACCTCCGGCACTTTAAAGATGTCATTGTATTTCCAACTAAAGGTGATGTTCCACTGGCAAGTTTGTTGTCAGGTGGAGATTATGACGGCGACCGCCTTTGGATTTGCTGGGACCCAAAACTGGTGGAAAGTTTTAACAACGCAATGCCTCCGGATCATATCCCGGACGCTGAATATTTTGGTCTCATTGTTCATGCTCGTCCAATGGCTAGCGTGACGTCAACGGAAGACTTTCTGGAGGGTGTATTCAAGTTTAATCTCGTCATGTCAAACCTTGGGCTCTGTACTAATGAACACGCCCGGGTTGCTTATGACGAGCCAGGTGGTATCAGCTCACCCGCGGCTCTCGAGCTGGCTGCTCTTCTCAGTCATCTTGTAGATAGCCGAAAGTCAGGAGTTCAGCTCACAGATGCTGGATGGAAACAATACCTCAAAAAGATCAGCCCTCGTGCAAGGGCGGAGCCTGCGTACAAGGGTGCCGACGCCAAGAAAGGAAAAGTAGGAAATATCAATGACTTCTTAAAGTTCAACGTCGCTGTTGTAGAAAAAGACATGGCTCTGCAAAAGTTCCATGAGCTTTGCAAATCTGCAGGAGAAGAGTTGCGCGATTTGGATCTTCCTCGACCCTGGCAAGCAGTATACGCAAGGGCGATTCGTGAAAGAGATGAGGGAAGCCCATTGCTATTTACAACTTTGAACACCATAAAAGAACAGATTGGCCAAGCGCGCGATAAGTGGTTAAATAGCTACCTTTCCGATACGCCATTTTCGGTCAAGGTCCAACTTGCTGCCGAGCACCTTAACCGGATTGAGAAACCCAATATCCTCCATCCATTGGGCCATACATGGCAAAACAGCGAATACGAATGGCAGACCATAGTAGCATCTGGCGCGTACTGCTCTTATTGGCGCTCTCCATTCCCACTGTACGCCGCTGGAGAAACCCTATGTTGGATAAAAACCGGCAAGGAATCGGCACGCCTCATTCGTGACTTTGTCTATATAAGCATGAAGGTCAATAGCAAGGTTGCCCGCAGATTAGCTGATGAGGAGGTTGACGAGGCACCAAATGACGACTCCGAGTACAGTGATGGGTCGGATGATTATGATGGGGAGTCTGTATTTGACTCTCAGACGCTTTCCTCTCTGCTGGACAATGATTGTTAAGAATGATGCCTTTACGGGATTTCTCGGTATATTTGACCTAGATGTCAAATTCAAATTGGTTGGAAGACCGACTAATAGTCCATGGATTGTTATTGTCTGGTCTTTCGCACTAACCATATGTCTTTTCACAATGTCAAGCTAGCATATCTTCTTGATGAAGATATTCGTTAGATCAAGAAATCACACAGCTCTCTTCGAGCACATGGTTTCTGTAATTTCGGAATTTGCATGGAGGGTCATCATTGAGCTTGTTTTCTGTGTTCGCCTAAGGACCACGTATCTTGCTGAAGCGTCGTGCAGTGGCACTCGAGATCAAGTATCGGGGCATGCACGGATTAGGGTTAGGGTTACGACTGAGATAACCCTAGCACCGAAGGGTCGATGTATACGGTATGACCGCTGGGCCAGTTTAGACTTTCAGAATAAATTTTTATGAAAATTATATTTTTATTATCAATTTATATATATATATTTTTTTTCGTGGCTTTGAATTACTATTGAACTCTCTAGTAGTCATCCATGACTGGTTACTCTCAACTCCAGAGGCTCAGTTGCTCGTGCATTTGATCTCCTCAAACAGCTCCTCTCTGGTTTCTTCTTTCATGTCGAATAAACTTGAATATCTTCACAAGCACCGTCACAGTCACAATAATAACACGTATCATCCGATCTATACAAAGAAAGCCCATGTGATTCGCTCGGCTCCAGCGGCCGATATTCCACCGCGGCGGTCCCGCGCTAGTTCCGATCGAGCGAATTCACATGTCATGCAGGACCCAACAGTTCCGGGCTCACCATCATCATTTGATATTATTAGTACGTAGTACGTAGTCACCACTACTAGCGTTCGCTGATCTGGTTCTCGTCTGCCGGTGTACAAAAATACGCAAGGATCTGCCCAGCGAGTTGACCAATGTCTCGGAATTACGAATTAATGGCGGTGTTTCAATGCGGCAAGGAGTTTCCCCGAGTGTGATGAATACTATTGCCGCGCCCGCCGTGGGGAGGGGGCATTTCTTTCACAAAGTCGCAACAAAAGACGGCGCTAAGACTCTGTTGATTGGGCATGAGATTGCCGGGAGAGGCTGTCGGCACTTGATTTACTCGCAACATGCAGTCAAAATGGGCATAATCGACGGAAACTCAAACTCCCGGTTGACATGTGAATAATGAATTACTGCCGCCCTTCCCCCCAACCAGTAGAAAAGTCCTGTCTTTCAACTGAATGATGGTAACGATACCACGGCAGACCGCTAGAATGTGATACAAATACGACATAGTAAATGTGATGGTAGTAGTAAATTACTAAATAATAGGGCTCAAGGGCAGACGTACGACCCAGCAGCGGGCGGCGGGCGCTGATTGGCGGGCGGTCCATTTTCACGTGCATCCCCAACGTCTTTGAACTTTCCCAATCAGTTTTCGCCGCCCTCTTGTCTCCGGCCAAATCAACTGCGGAAAAGACGGCGCAACTCCTGTGTCTCGTCTCGGAAAATGGATCAAGAGCGACGCATTGGACGCATTGGCTCTGGTTCTGGCCCTGCCCACGAGTCACAGGCGCCCGCTGCCCAGCAAGCACATGCTTTCGCCCCAACCGCGACGACACCAGGAGTGGCTCCATCTCTCGCTGCTGCTGCGAACATGAGCAGAGACTCATCTAGCGCTGCTGCTTCGATGCCTCTGTCTTCGATGCCGCCCAACCCATCCTCTTCGTCGACCCTTTCCCACGACCCCTCGCGCGCTATGGACGTTGACGACGATCGCGCTCGCCGAGCTGCCAGTGTTTTATCAATGGACGATATTGAAGCCGCTCAGGCTCTAGAAGGGCTTCGCTCTGGTAAGAAAAATAAATAAATAAATAACCCGCATTTTAATTTTTCTCTGTCCCTCTTTTTACTAACGAAGTGGGATGGCTTCTTATCAGATTTCGGACAATCGCCTCCTCAGCAAACGCAGCATTCGCAACAATCTTCCCAGTCCTCTGACCAGCCAGAGTCGACCCAGCCTGAACCTCTACTGTCTCTTCTCACCTCGACGCATCCGTTGATCTCGTCTGCCATCAGCGGGTCAGTATCAGCGTATGAGTCGTCCAAATCGTACTCCACACGCTTCAAATACGGAGCTGAGTTTATCGAGAGAAACATCGGGTCGCCAGTCGTCAATACTGTCGGCACTGTTTCGCGCAAGACTGGCGTAGAGGGAGGTCTTCGCTGGGCTTTTCAACGGCGGGACACCAACGACTTTGAAGAGCAAAACAAGCGCAGGAAGACTGACGCCGCCAGCGAGTCTGCCGACATGGAGAAAGCGGCCATGCAACAACGCATGCGGTCCGAGTCTGATATTTCATATTCAGAGACCTTGCCCCCATATGATGATCACAAGTCGCCCAACTATGACGAGATTAACCGCGATTCACCAATGCAAACAGAGTCAGCACAGAACCAGAGGAGCTGGCATAACCGCTTGGTAATATCGACGTCTGGGTTGAGTGTGGCTATGAGCGATGAGTCCCTCCGTCGGCTCGCCTACTGTTTGAAGTGGCTCAAATGGGCCAACGAACGACTCAACAATGCGGTATTGGCTTTGAAAAGCGTGCTCAGCAAATGGGAAGAATCAAAGCAGGAATCATCTTCTGATGAGAATTCGTCTCAGAATCGTGCTATGTTGTCGAAGCATATCCAAGCAGTCAGGGAAGACGTTCTGCGAACGTTGAAGCAAGTCGTCGATATCGTGTCCAAGTACACCGGAGGCGCACTTCCCGACAATGCCGGGAGCCTGGTGCGTCGCCATCTCGTCTCGCTCCCACAGCGCTTCAAACTGGCATCGACTTCAGAATCGTCTGCCGAGGCTGGTAACTCGGGCTCAGACGTAGCAACCAGTGCACGCCGCGTTCTCGTGCTCGCCCAGGAGGGCCTGGACATGATGACTCAGGTGCACCGTGTTGTCGACGACACTCTGGTCAGCGCCCAGACGTGGTGTGAGCGGTTGAATCGCAAGCTGCCAGATCTAAGGAACGACCAGCAGACGCCGCCAGAAACCGCGCAACAGAGCCAGCCAATGTCGATTGACGTTAAATCGCCTATTGTGGACACGCCGCACCGAGAGGTCGAAATGACGGACGCGGATGCCACCTAGAACATTCATTTTTATACCCCCATTCCCTGTCTATTTTTGGTTTTCTCTTGTTAATAGCGCTTTGCATTTCTTTTTGTTTTGATATCCCCCTTACGTCTATCGAATCTGTTCACTTGGTTTACGTTATCTATTTTGAGGTGATTTTTGTTTGTTTAGTCTTCAAACCCTTCGTTTTCTATTCTCTTCTCTTTGGAGTTCAAGGCGCAAATGAGTATACGATTGATGTATGCAGACGTGATTTGCAAAGGGAAAAAGGGCACCAAAATAAAAAAACAAGGTGGCTGGTGCCATTACCAATGCAAATCCAAAAAAAAATGATTATCCCTAAAATAACTATATTTCGATATTTTCAAGACTAGTATGTGCCGTAGAGTATTAAGTTATGCCCCTGTGCCTGAACTTCTTTGAGTTGGTTAGACTTGAATGAGCATTGTATGCAATTAAGAGTCGAATGTATTGATTTAGACGTGATACATCTTGGCTGCATATGTGGACAATAAAACACAAATCAAATCACTCCAGCAGCTCCGTTATGCAACATGCAAATTATGCAGTGTGTTCATCTTGGGTATCTCAAATGCATACTAACAACAAAAGAGAGAGAGGGAGAGAAAAGGCATAGTCTCGGATAAAATGAAATGCCAGCGTAGAATCAGATAAGGGAGGGAATAATAATCCCAGAAAGCTCAGAGGACGACGAAATCAACGCTCATAGTGCTGTAGCAATCGTCCGATATCTCCGTCTCGAGCGATCGCCAGTGGACCGTCTGTACCTTGCTGCCACCTGTGCCACGCAAGAGCCGCTTCGCGTTCAGCTTTGGCGAGGTTCTCGTGTCGCTGCAAGGCGCGTGTATTCATTATATTCTGAAAACGTTTGTGGGCGGCGCGCACACGGGCTGCTCGTTCTCGCGGGTTTGTCAGGCGGCGATGGAGTGTGATCTGAGAAGAAATGGAAAATTCCTGTTTGGGCCAGGGCAGGATAGAGGGTGGCGGGAGTCGAAAGGATGATGGGCCGGGTGGTGAAGAGGCAGCTGTGGATGGAGAGGATTGAGGAGAGGAGAAAGTGGATGATGCTGGGGAGGTCGAAGGAGTAGTGGTGTATGGGTTCGTCAGGCTGAATTCTGCTGCTTCAGTGGGAAGAAGACTCATGGGTTTGACATCTACGTTTGCGTTGTAGCCATGAGCGATGGTCTGGTCTGCCTCGTCAAGCGAATCTGGCCTGAAAGGGCTGTGTTGATGCGCAGTCCACAGAGCGAGTTTGTATTTCCAGTAACGAATATCGTCCATTTCATCATTGGTTCGGCAAAGGTTGAGGGCGCTGCGTCGGTGGAGGTAGTGTTGGTGGATGTGATAATCAACACAATAGACAGCAAATTTAGTCTCGTAGCCCTGGTCGACATCTCCCATAACGGTAAAGGTATTGTTCTCCCGGTTGCGAGCTATGTTTTTTTGAACCTGTTCTAAATATCGTTTGTGTTGCGCATCTGTGGCTAAGCGGATATAGCCTGGTTCTAAGACTTCTTGAGGTATCTCATCTGGGGCAACCTCCTCGCATGGCCGATTGAGGACAAATGGAGGATCCTGTGAGCAGCGATAGATTCCATGGCGAATGTCAGACTCCATAGTTTCAGGATTAAAATTGATCGCATTATCACAGTGGTGGCAGTCGAGAGCCTCTTGAAGGATGCCATTCTATGACCAATTTCGTTAGCTTAAATCAAATACAATGAACCAAAGATATCACACATACCATTTCCAACTCAGCAGGAGTACGATCATCAGGAATCGGTTCAGTAGACATGGCTACGTCCTTGTGCTTTCCTTCCACGTCGTCGATGGTACTGGGCGCACTGGACCGCCCATTAAAATATTTCATGACCGCTTGTACAGTGCATATGTCACTATAGTTGTAGGAGGCATCTGAGCCATTTCCAATGAGGGAGTAACTCATCCAGTCGCCGTTTGTCCTGTTGGACAGCGACTGTTTAGAAGAGCGAAGCACGAGTTTTGGCTGCTGAGGCAGCTTTGGTGGGTGCAGGATTAACCTCTGTGTAGGCTTTGTCGAATTGGCAAGGTTTCTCTGCGATTTCTTGCGCTTGGAAGCAGATCCAGACCGCCGCTGGCTAGCTGTGGTTTGATTCATGCTGCTCATGCTGAAATAAGGTCGCTTGCATCCAGATATCGGTTGATGTAGAAATGACTGGGCGTGTACAGAACTGAGCAGAGCACAGCGCAGGATTATCCTCATAAAGGTTGCAAAGGTTGAAGTCAGGAGTAGGGGAGATATTGCATGTAAAATGCAAAGGAGGGACCGACGTTGAGTCACTGTGAGACAGGATTGTATGAAAATAGCGGGTCTATTGATGTGAATGGTAAAATGTGAATGATGAAATAGAACACAGTCAATCAATAAAAGGGGCGCCTCTGGTTATTCAGTCATTGGTAAGAAAACTCAGTAAATTTCCAGAAAACCATTCACTGAACTGCTCACAGCTATCTCAAAGAAGGCGGCAACAGATGAAGCAAGACGGCCGTCCATGGTGTTGTCAAAAGATGGAAAGCAACAATAAATGAACAGAACCGGTGAGAAGAGGAGATGAGGCGAAGTAAGCTTGATCTGGTTCCTGACCTCTGACTCGGGCATTCTGTCTCCATGTTTTCGCCCCTACAAAGCTGACTGAATCACATCGGTAGATATTCATGGTTCTCAGCCATCAAGTGACAAGACCACAACCCCTCTGCAACGGTGGTGAGCCAGACAGACGACAGCGACAGCAGCAAAACCTGGTTTCGGGGATGGGCTGGGTTGCATTGCTCCTGGCACACCTGATTGGCGACGCATCCAGAGTCACCAGGCTGGTCCAGGTCAGTGGGCGACATGCGACGAGCGAGATGCTTTCCCGTGACTGCGCGGCCTGAGGCGGTCCGGCATCACTGGGCCAGTCCGCGCCGTGGTCACATGGCTCGCCCACCGCTCGTGCCTTTTGTGCTCTTTAAATATTAGACCTGGGCCGTCAATGACATTTTTGAAGAGATCCTGGTGGCTACAAAATGAGAAAAAAGCATTGTCGGTCCTGCTCCAGATCGGGTTGGTGACGTCATTCATAGGCGGCACCAAATGAGGGTTACAGACAGACACAGTATGGGAGCATCATCGGATTCATCTATTTGTTTATTTTGACTTGTACATCCAGAAATCAGATCTACCGACTTGATCATATGTATCTTTTGTTTTCCCCGCAGCCCCGTCACAAAATCTATGTTCTAAGTCATCATCATAAGACAAACGGCCGAACCTGCGTTGCGGTCCTATGTATTCCCGAAATCGAGCCAACCCATTATCCAATTCATATCGTCATAATATTGCAAGCATGTGCAGTCGTCGCCTAAGGAGCAGCGTAGCCTCCGTCGACGAGGAGGTCGGCGGCGGTGGTGTAGCTGGAAGCGTCACTAGCCAAGTACAAGAAAGCGCCCTTGAGCTCTTCGGGCATACCCTCACGGCCCAGAGGGATCTTGCTCTTCCAGAGGTCGTGTGTCTCCTGGGGAATGAAGTTGGAGATCTCCGTGGCCATGTAGCCAGGAGAGATGGTATTGGCGCGAGCAAACTTGGCCCATTCAACGGCAAGAGACTTGACTGTGCTGATCGTTAGTAGGATAATACCAAAGCATTGAGGCTCGTCGGGAACCGCGTACCGAGGTGAATAACACCAGCCTTGGCGGCATTGTAAGGAGCCTGCAGTTGGGGAATGTTGACAATGTGGCCGCTCATGGAGGCAGTTGCAACGAAGCTACCGTAGGTGAAATTCTCCAGCTTGTTGCCAAACAGGTCGGTGCCCTCGTCTTTCTGACGGCGCCAGTGAGCGGCGGCTGCGCGAGCACAGTACCAGGTGGCGTCAAGGTCCGTCTGCACAACGTCCAGGTAGTGCTGAATAGGGCCGTCGACACTGGCGCCCTGGGTCCATGGGATACCTGCGTTGGCAATAAAAACATCGAGGCGGCCACCAAGGTCATTGACAGCCTGGTTGATGGTCTCCTCGGCCTTCTTGTGGTCGCGGAGGTCGGCTTGGTAGGCCTTGGCTGGAAGATGTGAGTAGGCGAAATTCTCAACAGCTGGAGTTTTTTTTCAGACGTACCCTTTACGCCATATTTCTGCTCGATCTCGGCAGCTCGCTCGGGGGTCTTGTCGTTCGAGTTGTAGAACAAGGCAACGTTGGCACCAGCCTCGGCGAGACCCTGAACCACGCAGAGGCCGATACCAGCACCGGCACCAGTGACAATGGCGGTCTTATCTTTGAGGGAGAAGAGTGCGAGCAAGCTGTTGTGTACCGGGGGCACGGTGTTGTCGTGCACGAAGACGGCGTTCTTGTCGAGAGGAGAGCCAGACATTTTGGATCAGATGCCAGTTCGAGCGGATATGCCGGGTAGGGGATGAGAGATGAGTAAGATTGAGAAAGACAAGAGCGCAGGACGAGGGAGAGCGTGAGAAGAAATAGGCGGGCGCGTTCCGGTTAAGTAGGTCATCGAATGCATTGGAGGAGGGGTAGGCGGTGATCATTAAGCTCGCCGCTGGAGAGAGCGGGGCATTCATTGAGCATATGGACTCAGCCGATGGAAGGTCGAAGGCCCTTTGGAAAATCCTCCAAATTAGGCCCTAACTCGGTGGCGCATGCTAGGTCTGTGTTCTGCAGAGCGCAGACCGCCGAAAAAGCGAGGGCAAAGGGACGGCATATTGGCCATTGACCATTATTGTCTTCGGTATAAGCTGCATGGCCAACACAGCACAGCAGCAGAGCTATCACGAGGACCAGCCACTCGAAGGACCGGTGAAGCATCTTCCAGATGTCGACTAGAGAGCAGTAGTGTGGGGGATGCTGAAGCTGCCCCGGGGAAGACGGAGAGGGGGGGACGCCAAGTCGGTGGAGCCGGGCCATGTCTGTGTCCACTGTCGAGCTGTCAGAAAACTAGATGTCGCAGTAATCGATAATAACAGGAATAGGTAATCCATACATATTTGTTCTGTCCCGTCTCAATGCCTTTCTTCTTGCTTCTTTAGGGTGGCTTGATGAGGAGATGTCTCTCAAAACGCACCGGTGCCTGGTGAAGCCCTAACTGTAGAGTTGTTGTTTCGGCAAAAATGCCGGATCAGGAAGCTATGGCAGAATTGCCTATTCGGGCGTTGACCAGCTATCCAAATACTCGGTATTTTCGTGTATATTTGTTATTCTCGTGAAAAGGCATCAATTGGTTGATAGAGTAGTGGCAGTAGAGTCATGTAGACGTGACGATGCTTGCCCGGTGCGGAGGGGCACCCCTTCGTTCCTTCCCCGCCGCGTGCTATCCGCAATACTCTTTTCCAACACACACGGCAACAGACAACTTTCTACGTCGCTCGCATATCCTGTCAATCACCTCCGTCTCTCAGCGACTCAGTCAATCCCGCGTTTTTTGAATTTAGTAAGGGTACAATAGTCGCTTCTGCCAGAATGGCCGCGAACACGATGCATTCCGGCAAGCAATGGTACTGCCAACCGGAGCTTGTCGCCAACCTTCCAGCATGCTACACCGCGGCGATCATTGACATCAAAGCAAATTGGGATGCCCTCTTGATAGAAGATCTTCTGGTACTATGTCCGTTCCACGCAAGAGTCAGGGCTTGAACAGGCTAAGCACATTCTTCGCGTTGGTAGGGCCAGCCAGTTCACATTCCATCAATCCATCTTCCACAACATTCAACCGCGATATGACCATTCTCACCCCCACCGAAGAGATGCGATTGCTACGTGCTGATCCGCCACTCCCAAGCCATTTGCTTCGCCTCGTCTGCCTTCGGACGCCACCAGACTCAACATCAACCGTCTACGAGAGCGTCGCAATTTCGCCTTTGTGGACAACGTTCGGCTATCCTGAAAACACGGGGAACTGTCAAGTCAGATCTTGCTTCACTCCATCTGTACAGCCTCCCAAAGGACACCGGGACCATGGTAGGCCTGCCCGTTGTGATCGCCGTGGCCGTAGGATGTTCGGCCTTCCTCATCGTCGGTGCCATCTTGGGGGTGGTGGTTTGGTGGAGGATGAGACAGGATCGCCTCTTTTTGGCCATGGCTCATGCACGCCAGACCGTTACTCACCAGGGACCTGTCGGCAGTAGTTTTGTGACAGAGTCTCCAATCGAGTCTCCACTACCAACACATCCATATCCATATATGCGTTGCGATTATGTGCCCATTGGCTCCCAGGAAACGATTCAGCCGTGGGCATCACATACCAAAAAATCTCCGCTCCCGACGCTGAAGAAGGAAAAGTCTAAATCCATACGGAGGTCTATCTCAAAGTCCCTGTCGAAAAGTCTCTCAATCGGGAAGAACAATAAAAAGACGTCTCAACCAGAACAGATGCCGGTTTCGCCCTTGGACGAAACCTTTCTACCGCCTTTTCCGAATGCCAAAGAAAAAGAGCCAAAATCTGCCATTGCTGGATTTTCAGAGCTTCCTACCGAGATCACTCCCCGCAACACACCGGAAAGGGAAAGAGACGATGTCATCCCCCTAGAAATGCTCAATAATCGCCCTAGCTCCACGGCATGGCCTCTACTTCAACAAGATCGCATTTCAACCGTCTCGGCTGGTCAGGCAACTACCATTTATGACCGCTATCCATCGAGACTTCGCGGTGGGAGTATTACCGCTCAGACCGCTGGAACGGTTCCAGAGATGCCCATGCCACCACCGCCCGTGGGCCTTGCTCAACCATACCAGTTATCTCATGAAGACTCGTTGATGGGTATGTCATCATTAAGCTTGGAAACTGCCAATAGCTCCATCTTGGACGAAGGACTTGGCAGATCAATGTCGGTGGGTGGAGAAAACAATAATTCTCCGTCTTTGCCACCATGCCCTACTTTCACTCCCTTTAGTCCGTATGACATTGTAATTGGTGGCAGTGTCGCACGCAATTGTGCATCGCAAAGGAGGTCGCAATCACAAAGACTATCCTCCTCCACTGCTAGACTCACCTACATGTCAGCCGAATCGAGCAAGGGGGACTTGGATGACAGGACGCCTCCTCGGAGAAGCCTGACGACCCGAGAAGCATCTCCACAGCCTTCTGGATGGGCTACTTCTAGTGAGCTTCCACGCAGAAGTGAGACCGTGCTATCATCTTCCTCAGCCGGGCGTCCGGGGAGCCGTCCAGTAAGCAGTACTTCTGTCTCTAGTCCAGGCGCCAGGTATTCAGCTACTGGACAGGGGATGTACTCTCGTCAGGAATTCGGCACACAAAGCAACCGGCAAGAGCGTTATTCCATGTACGAAACATCACAGGCTAAAGAAGAAAACAACGCTGCTTTTAGTAAAAGTGTGGGAGATCGTCCTCAGTCTATTCAGACGCAGAGTCCGATGGCCACGAGGGACAGTCCTGGAAGGGCCCCGCTGCCTTCCGCGATGAAATCAGCTCAGAGCATGCGCAAAGGACATCGGAGACAGAACTGTGTCCGAATTTCTATCCACCCTCCCATCACATTCAATGGACCCGCTTTCTCGCCTATGCTTGAAGAGCCAGAAGAAGTTTTGGACTTGGAGAAGGATTTAGGGGTTCCGAAATCACAACCGCAATCTACTCAGTTATCTGTTGGAAGGACAGGGTCAAAGTACCAGCCAAAACACGCCCGCCATCGCTCAACTGGGTCTATTTCAGAGGAACCTGCAATTCTTGCTGATTCGCTTGGCACAAACTCACGTATCCCACGCCCGAGCTCGTCCAAGAAACGTCCACACTCGCGGACAAGTTCTGCCGATGATGTTTTCATGTCCGAGAACCGAGTCATCATACCTAACCGAGGCCCTGGTCCAGTTGCTGAAGAAGAACGCCGCTCTTTATCTAGCACTCCCTCACCCGAGAAACACGAACCGTTATGGTCTTTGCCTCACTCTGATGTATTTGTTGGGTGCTCGCCCATTCTACCGACCAACGCATCAACAGGAAGTCCCCGGCGCTCTGCACCCAAGGGGCCTCGCATTCAGCCTATAAAGTCACAAAGAAACACCGCCCCATCTCTTTCAACAACACAGCCTATCGCCAATGGTGTCTATACATTCACGGCAGGAGCATCGTCCCCTGATGGGTCTCCGACACCTAAGGTCGGCCGGTCCCACACGCTTGCAGCGTCCCCAACGAAGGATGTACGAAAATCCATCACACTTCTACGGCGCATGAACAGCGAAGCTTGGGACGACGAGTCAAAGCAGTATCGACGCATGGGTCGAAATGCTAGTCTTACGAACCCTAGAGTGAACAAATTTTCAACTTCACCACAAAGTAACCGCAACTCGTGGATGAGTAACGATAGCTTAACGATATGGGAAGACGCAAGCGAAGACGATATTTCCACACCACCACCCGTACGCCAAAAGAGTCATCCATTCAAATTACTTGAACGTATCGACTCAGAGGGTACCGCTGAAGAAAGCATGAGCAACGTTGATTCTCAGCGTCAGCAAACTATTCGTCAGGTGCCCCCGAGCAGCAGTATCGTCACTTTTGGAGACAACGAACATCGTGTCAAAACTAACGGCCACAATGGCGATGATGAACTTGTGCATAAGCCAGCTGAGAGGGCATCGGTCGTATCAACGCCCAATACCAAAGCTACTCGGTACGGAATTATGTCATTGACACCAGGGAGTTTATATGATGGAGATGGGTTTTTGAAGGAATGAAGTGCATTTATTTGACATGTTGAAACGTAAGTAATGATTCAATTATGAGATACCATTATTTAGGGGGGGAAGTTGTTCAATCTGCGCCATGATTCTTGGATTCTAGTATTAGTTTCAAAAAATATTAATAGCTATTTAAGATGTACTTGTTCTCAGCAGCACATATTTGATAAAACGTTAACTAGTAGACCCTGATGGCAAGCAAAAAATCTCAACGCCGCCATTTCGATATGCCTCTCTATACCACAGAATATTATAATTAGACGCCTTTTTTTTGCCTCTTTCACAGGTACAAATAACTCCACCATTCATTCAAGAAATAAAATCAATCAGTTCGTCTCCACTTCGTCTCGTCATCATCGTTTCCTTCCTCATTCTGAGCAGCCTCGTCGTCCCGTTCATGTACATTGCCTGCCCCAGGACCCAGTCCAGGAAGGGACGGCGGTTCACCCTCTCCAATCCAATTCCCTTCTTCATCAAAATATTCGTGCATGTTGTCGGCCGTAATCCAGCCTGAGCTGCCATCCACGGGGGGCGGTAGTCCGCCATCAGCGGCACCTGACATGACCAATCCAGTTTGCAAAAGACCGCCAACCCCTGGTTGCTCGTAGTCTTCCCCTTCTTCGTCATACCCATCTTCTCCGTCACCGTTTGTGATAGGGTCAGGGTGGAGATTGGAGCAAGCAGATACCGCGGCGAAGAGTGCCTGTGTTGCTGTTTCCTCCGGTTTTGTCTCAGCGCCCTCTGCAGCGGCTACTTCTTCAGCAGCAGCAGCAACAGGGGCAGCGGCAGCGTCGGCAGTGGGCGGGGGTACAATGGTGAAGTTGATGCTGTCCTCTTCTTCATCTTCTTCGGCGCCGCCGTTGTCGGATGGAATCGGGTTGGCGATTTGGATGTACAAGCCTTGTACTTCGTCGGATGATGGGGGTAATTTCAGTCGTTGAATGGCATGGAGAGAGATTAGAGGATAAGGAATAGCAACGCCCGAATTGGCCGCTGTCCGGTAGAGGAGAAATTTACTGCGAGAGATAATCAAGTTAGTAAATTGCGCGGCGACAGATAGTTTCTTCGCATAGAGAACTTACTCAGAAACAGCCCAGACGTCCACTCCGTCAATCACTGTCTCTTTCTCTTCAGCCTCGTGAGCTGCGTCCGATCCATTTGTGTCGGAGGCTGATCCGCGCAAAGTACGCAAGGCCGGTGATCTGGCGAGCTCACTCTCCAAGATGACAATCTTGCATCGTGCGCTGTGATAGTGTAGAACTGGAGCACCGTCGTAGAAGGACTCGGGCGTGCGCGATTGATGCTCTGCCAAGGGAGTGAATGAAGCTGTTTGAGGAGGGGTATGAAGGGCTTCCATTTCGATCTGCGCTGCGCACAATTGCGGTTTTTGGACCAATTCACAGACGACAAGGGAGACGGGGTTATTTCAATCCGGTAGGAGTCAAGACTAACGTCTGAAGTGCAAAGGTTTATTGGACGGTTGAAAAATTGCTGAAGCTCTTCCCGCTGAAGACTGCAGCTCGGCGTACACGTGATAGCTTTGGCGGGCGGCGGGCCGGCCGTCCGCGTCCCCCGCATGACGCCAGCGCCAGCGGGCGGTAGCGGTCTAGCACCTTCTACGTATCAGCAACCAGCTCTACAAGGGGAACCTTTCTGTTGGACCGGATTGTTCCTCTTACACCCTTTCCTCTCGACAACCAAGGACGGTCTTATGCATGTCTGAATTCAAGCTCTCCGCGTCCCTAGAAGGCCACGGCGACGATGTAAGTTTACTGTTTACTCTTGCCCGATTACAAGGAATAGCTAGCTTATTAATGATACCAGGTGCGCGCCGTGGCTTTCCTCAACTCCAACGCAGTAGCTACAGCTTCGCGAGATGCTACAGTTCGTATATGGAAACAAGTTTCTTCTCCTCCACCGACATTTAATTACACCATCGCTTCCCACGGATCAGCCTTTATCACCTCCCTGGCATATCACCCCCCCACCACCGAGTACCCTGAAGGCTTGATATTCGCGGGCAGCCAAGATGCAATCATTGAGGCTCGTCAGCCGTCAAGGGCATCCGCCGATAATGCAGACGCCATGCTCCTCGGCCACGGGCACAACGTCTGTTCTATCGACGTCTGTCCTGAAGGTGGCTGGGTTGTGAGTGGCAGTTGGGATGCTACTGCAAGATTATGGAAAGTAGGTATATGGGAAACCGAAACGACCTTGGACGGACACCAAGGAAGTGTGTGGGCGGTACTGGCCTACGACAAAGACACTGTGATCACAGGTAGGAGCTCCGTCTGTCGGCCGGACGACTTGCACGATTATTGACCGAGTCAAATAGGTTGTGCGGATCGCCTCATACGTATTTTCAACACTTCTGGAAAGCTTCTCAAGACGATAAAGGATTCGCAGGATGTTGTGCGGGCTCTCTGCAAGCTTCCTGAAGGTCACCCTTCAGGCGCTCAGTTTGCTTCTGCAAGCAATGATGGGGTCATACGGTTGTTCACACTGAACGGGGATGTCGTGGCCGAACTTTCCGGCCATGAAAGCTTTATCTACTCGGTAGCAGTGCTGCCGTCTGGCGAGCTTGTAAGCTCGGGCGAGGATCGCACTGTTCGTGTTTGGAACGGGAACCAGTGTATACAAACGATCACGCATCCGGCCATTTCTGTTTGGAACGTGGCGGTGTGTAAGGAAACGGGGGACATTATCACAGGCGCTAGCGACCGTGTGGCTAGAATATTTTCCAGAGACAACAGTCGACAGGCAGACCCAGAAGCCATTCAGCAATTTGATAACGCAGTTAAAGAATCCGCAATCCCACAACAACAAGTGGGTAATATCAACAAGGAGAAGTTACCTGGGCCGGAATTCTTGAAGCAGAAATCTGGTACCAAGGATGGCCAGGTGCAGATGATCAAGGAGGCCAATGGCAGCATCACAGCGCATACATGGTCATCGGCAACGCAGGAGTGGATCGCCGTTGGTACCGTTGTCGATTCTGCAGGTAGTTCTGGAAGAAAGACTCAATACCTAGGCCAGGACTATGACTATGTCTTCGATGTGGATATTGAGGATGGGAAACCGCCGTTGAAATTGCCATACAACCTGTCGCAGAACGTTTACGAGGTTGCAACCAAGTTCATCCAGGATAACGAGCTTCCGATATCTTATCTAGAACAAGTCGCAAACTTTATAACTCAAAATACGCAAGGTGCAACGATCGGCCAAACCACAGAGTCACAGCAACCGCCCTCTTCGGATCCTTGGGGCCAAGAAAGGCGATATCGACCTGGTGACGCTGCTGCCGCATCCCAAGCAGCTCCAACACCATCGTTGCCTGAGAGCCGCCAGGACGTCCTTCCACAGAAAACCTATCTCTCTATAAAGTCGGCCAACATAAAGGTCATTTTGAAGAAGTTGCAAGAGTTGAATGAGCAAGTCATATCCGCGGGGAACAAAGAGGTTTCGTTCAACCCACCAGAATTGAACACTGTATTTGCATTGTGCAATCAATTGGAATCTACGGGATCAGTGCCCAAGGATCCTGCAACAGTCGAGTCTGGAATACAATTGATTCTCAAGGCAGCAACAAAATGGCCAGCTGGTAGTCGACTTCCTAGTCTTGATCTTCTACGACTCCTCGCTGCTGCAACCCCTGTGACTGCCGAGGTACTTTACCAAGGTCAAGACGTGGTTTCTGCGCTCCAGCAGAGTGGCGTATTTGAGGGTCCTGTGAATGGTAACAACGCGATGCTGGTTATCCGGTTATTTGGGAACCTTTTCGAAACGCCTCTCGGTCGTGAGCTAGCCGTGCGCAAATTTGACGAGATCCTCCGCATGGTGTCGTCGGTCACCACGGCAGCGAACAGTGCCCCCAATCGTAACATAACGATTGCTGCGACCACCTTGTACATTAACTACGCGGTCTACTTTTCTTCGGATGGACGGGCCACGAGTGCAGAATCTGCGGAACATGCTCTTCAATTGCTTGAGGAGTTGACCAAGATCTTCTCCAGGGAAAAGGATTCGGAGGCAGTATATCGTGGTCTCGTGGCGGTGGGAACACTTGTCACGACCCTTGGCGAGGAGATTAAGAGTGCTGCTCGGGATATTTATGATTTGACCAGTGTTCTCGGCACCGTCTCGAGCTCGGGTGCTGGACGAGAACCGCGGGTCAAGGGCGTTGTAGGAGAAATCCGCAAGGCGCTTTCATGATAAATGACATTCTTTAGTTTTATAGAGGTTCTCAGCTTACGTGATTAGTTGGTCAGAAAGCGATAGAAATGAGATTCCTTGCGATCAGTTTACCATAAATATTATTTTTTTTTTTATTATTCTTAGACAACTTCTTCTAAAGCTTCTCGTCTGCGTTCACACCGACTTCGACAATCTGATTAATCCCAGAATACTCTGGCAGATCAAGATCATATTTATCGGCAATTGCTTTGGTTAGAAACCTACCCCCGACAAAATGTCTCCCCTTGTACCATTTCACACACGGCTTTGGGGCAGTCAGACTAATCAATGCAGCGGGCATAAACCTTGCCCCCGGTTCTTCGCCTCCTGGTTTGGGCGGTCCCTCTTGGATATCCCATGAGCTGGGGGCGTCGACACTGAGAACCGGGATTTTGGTTTCTTCTAGCTGCCGAATAATAGACGGGAATGGCTCGCGCAATGGCTTTTGGAAGGAGAAGCCGAATATGGCGTCGACAATGAGGTCAGTTGATTGCAGGGCTTCTGTGAAATCTGGGACAAAGGGGACTTGGAGATTTTGTAGTTGAATTTTTAAACGCTATAATTTTTTTTAATGACTCAAATTAGACTGTCATTTTGTTATTTTTGTGAGAAATGGTTCATATTCACCTCGTATAATTCATTCTTTCCCTGTTTTGGGTAGTAGATTGACGGTGCGTATCCGTAATGTGCCAGATGACGTGCAGCCACGAGGCCGTCACCTCCTATACAACCATTAACAATTAAGGATACAGTTGAAGGTAAAAGCGGACGGTTTACCATTATTCCCAGGACCACATACAATAAGCACACGCTTTCCCTTGCTCAGAGGATGAAAGCGATAGACTTTATCGAATGATCAATCAGCTAGATCCAAGACCGGTCGGTCTATCAGAAAAATGGACGAACCGGCTTGAGAGACTGAAAGCCCGGCTAACTCCATCAACTGGTCCAAGGAAAAACCACCAACATCCATGAGGTCCTTGTCCAGGGCAGCAGCATCTTTGGAAGAAATGGCCTTTACAAGTTCGATCTTGTTAGTCGCGGGGCTGTTTGTTGTATTAGGCTGGTTGCGTCGGAGATCATACCTTGAGCGACATATTTAGAGCTCTACTATATCGAGGCTTTACAAGTCGCGACGGAGAGGCAATGTGTTTCCAGAGGGCAGAGAGACGCAGCATAGACTTGGAAGTGAGAGAGAGGTTTACTTCAGGATGTTGGAATTACATCATGTGTTCATCTCCAATCTACACTGGACAGCTCTGGCCACTCAGAGAGCGGAAGAGCATACTATTCCGTAAAAGGAAAGGTGTCGAATGATGCGGTCTTGGCATCCAGTTCTGTTCTTTCCGCGGAAGTCAACATTGAAAGCCCGCTCCAGCGAACACACTGCAGACCCTCAAAGCACTCTTGAATTGCAGTCTTGATCATGGTTGTTCGAATCCGGCTGTCGCGTTTTGGCCCACGCCATTCGCCATTTTACAACATTGTCGTGGCCCAGGCCAGGTATGTTGAGCTGATTTTTCTTTTTTTTACCCTCGCGCTGTTGATCTTTTGGCAACCCCGTCAACGACGACACATACATAACAAGCGACCTCTCATTGCAACGTACTGATTTTTGTTAATAGAACTGCTCGCGACTCGAAACCCCTGGAAGTCATTGGCACGTACAACCCGATCCCCCAGAAGCCCACGAATCTGTCGGAAAAAGAAGCTCTCGTCGCGAAGCCATTCAAAGAAATCTCGCTGGATCAGACACGAGCCAAGTACTGGCTGGGAGTGGGTGCACAGCCGACTGACGGCGTCTGGCGACTGTTGACAATGGTGAGTGATGGAGCTTTCATGTGGTTGCAATCATCGGACTGACATGATGGGTACATCGCAGCTCGGACTATTGGAACCCAAGCCGAAAAAGTATGCGTCGCAGAAGAATTAATATGGAGTTCTGCGTTGTGTTTGATTGAAACTGGAACGGCTGGGGATAAGAATAATGTTCGAGTCAGAGCAGAGTGAAAAGGATTCGAGTTGTGCTCCTGCATTTTCATGGCGTTACGGATCAGGTCTTGAGTGACCTTTTTTTTCAAGTGTATACTTTTGTACAATAAACGGTCTTTATATTTTTCAATATGGATCGGTGAGCAGTGTGGAAGAATTTATATAATAGGGAATCAAGTGCACTAAATAAATGAATATATATCGTGCATATGTGGTTATTTACATGTATTTTTACACCAGCATCTACCCCCTAATCCCATTTGATTTCCTCCAATCGATCTTTTGCATATTCCAGATAACATCGTTCACTTCTGTTGTTACATAGTTCATCATGCAGCGAGTAGTACGAAATATTTCAAAATTTTGTATCCATGATGTTTGCAGTGGCTTGACTACACTACCTCTCAGCTCTTGCTGTCCACGACTTTCCCTCCTATCTGGTCCGAGAAGCATATTCACTTCCTATCAAACAAATCATGCGGTCATCACAATGGACCTGCAACCCAAAAGTATTCCCCTCTTCGGGATTCAAGGTGCTCGACCCGTCCGTTGAGCTTGACGAGGAGACGCTGCCAACCTACCAGCCGGAGAAACACTATCCAGTCAAACAGGGTGAGATCCTCAATAATCGGTATCAAACATTTGCCAAAATAGGTTACGGAGTAACTTTGACAGTTTGGCTTGCGAAAGATTTAGTGTAAGTACCCACAACAAATCCCATTGAGTTGTCCATGATTATTAATTCTAATGGCACGATAATAACCAGCGGGTCATTATATGTTGTCTTCAAAGTTTACGTGACGGGTCAAGATCGAGATCACGAGCGTGAGCTGAATATCTATAAGCACATGGGTTTGCAGGAATCAAGACACCCGGGCAAGAACCTTGTTTGCAAACTCCTCGATGATTTTTATATCCAAGGGCCTCATGGTGGCCACATCTGCCCTGTTCACGAACCCCTCGGAATGAGCGCAGATCTTTAGCTGAAGAACATATTACTTTATGGTCTAAAACAGTCGCGGTTCGAAGAAGCTGAAGTCGTGGATTCCTTGTTTAGAAAGGTACTCAATGACTGGACAATCTATAGTCTCTGGGTTTCTTTCTAAGAGGTGGCGGGCTAATTTTGGAGAAGCTAGACTGGGTGATAAAGAGTATAATGATAATATCATGTTAAAATGTTTACAGAGCCCCCGAAGTGATACTAAGACTAAATTGGGACTATAAAGTGGATATATGGAGTGTTGGTATGGTTGTGAGTTAATTGTTTTGATTTTTGGCTTGACTAGAATTTGTTAATAACTTTGAATTGTATAGGCTTGGGATATTGTCTGTTTCTATATGCTTATTAATGGTAAAAATATAGGTGGCATATTTGATGATTGGATCTATAAGGTAGAACTTGTTGCTCTGCTCGGCTTTTTATTATCTAAATTCTGGGAATAGAGGTACCTTAGCTCAGCCCTTTGGGACGAGGTGGGTAATTGGAAGGAAGCAGTCCTGATTCCAGATATGACTCTTAAGAGACTGGCTGAGAATATCAAGGGAGAAGGCAAGGAAGGGTTTTTGCGGTGGCTCCGCTCCGGATGGCCCTGCAGTGGAAGCCCGAGGAGCGGGCAACGGCTTTGGGGTTACTATACGATGAGTGGCTGATGAAGGGGCTGGGAGAATGATCAATTGCTAGAAGAAAAGCACGAATAACTGCAAAGTTGAAGACAGAGCACGTGCACTGTGCATTTATTGTTGGATATTGATTGGCAAGACGCCATTACCGAGCTTCTGATAATCCAATCGCATGCGCTTGACAGCAGCAGTGCATAGTGTATCCAAGTATGCTGCGTCCATGTAAACATGGGCGGCGGCTGGTATGTCGCATGGGGGGTGGGGTCAGCGAACTCATTCCTGGAGCTGTCAGATCAAGAGTGTAAATAACCATGCGTATGGTACTCCGTACATGGGGAGAAAGTTACGGAGTTAATAATTTCCCAAGAATACAATCCCCAAGGGCTGGTGGTGAGAACGCGCTAGTATGGGCACTAGGCTGCCGCGACGATAGCCAATCCGGGCGCGTTGGAGTTGCATGCACCGGGGGTATGGGCAATACGTATTTTACGGCAGTTGTGGCGTTGGCGTCGCGTAATTCGTGTTTTGGCACATTCCAGGACCCAATCGGGGTTAGCGCGCAGGTTGTGGTGTACTGCCTGCCAGGAGAATAACATCAGTCGATTGTATAACAAACAGTAACACCGTGTGCGTGGTTCCTACACGCGAACATATGCAACAACAGACTCGTTAAGACGAAAATAATACATTAACTCATTACACTATACGTATTAATACTCTTTAGTGGCACATCGCCATCCCGCTGGGCAGGTTCCTGGGTCGTCGAGATAGCGAGCACTAACGGCACGCACTGGGCCACGTTCGCATGCAGCAGCCTGGTTCGGCGGCGCTGCTGGACGGCGTCCCACTCGGCCCCGCTGCATGCGGGCTGCGGCCACCTATTGGCTGGAGCGCGGGTTCCAGAGCAGGCTTAGCCCGGGCCAGGCTATTAGCCGGCGCTTTTTGGCGTCGCGAGATCGACGACGCACGCACCTGTTCAGTCTCAGTCACTGCTTTAAGTTCTGTAAGTTGCCAGCATTATTATTATTACTTATTTTTTATTACTGTTGTTAGTAAAGTTAGTCAACGAGGGCTTCCTGTTCCTTGGGCCGTGTGCGCGTTAGTCTGCGCCGGCGCACCACTAGACTCGTCACCCAGAGTCGTCGACCGAGCGCGCCAGACGTGCAGCCATACAGCGATGATGGTTATTGAGTTAGCAACTTAGTTCTTTTTTCCTGTCGTTATCGTCATTCCGGCCACTCGACTCCTGCTCAGCAAGGCCCGATATCAGCAGCGGCGCGACTAACCCGTTTCCGGCCTGGGTCCCAGACTCCAGACCTCCCGCAGGCAAAACCGCCTCGCCGCCCGCCGGCCCCGTCGAATCGTCGTCCCCTGGCTGAGCGCCCACCTGCCTGCCTGCTGCTGCTGCTGCTGCTGCTCGTTCTTGCCCGCCCACACCCCCCTCCCCAACTTTATCCTCGACCAGCATTGTTGTTCTGTCAACCATCCACACTTCTTCCTCCTCCTCCTCCTACTCCTCCTCCTCCCCCCCCCCATCTTCCTACTCCATCGAACTCCATCCATCCCCCAAGTCTTGCCTCCCCTATCCATCGCATCTCGTCTTCCGATCCCGTCTTCCTCTTCTTTCTCTCTCGCGACGCTCCCCTTTTTCCTCCCGCTCGTGCCTCGTCTCTTCGCCCAGCCTTCTCTTCGTTCGCGTCGCCTCTTCCGCCGTGCAGCCGCATCTCGATTCGGCCGCCGCCGTCGTCGCAAACCTGCTCGCCACCGTCTCTCGCGTGCCGCTATTCCACCCAGAGCGAGTAATCTCATCGCATTGTGTCCGCCAAATTCCCGTATCAAACACGGCCAGCCAGCCAGACACGAAAATTCGGCGTCGTGATCCTCGTTTCCTCCCCGTACGACAAGGATAGGGCATGGTCGCGTTCTGGTAGCGCGCGAAACGCATCACCGACCGCATCTTCAATAACAGGCTCGATCGATTCTCCTGCTCCCTTTGGTGCGCCGACGAGTGCACTCCACCCTCAAATCGCTGCCCGTCGGTATCCTCGTCCTGCGTTTTTAAACCACCTCCAGACCAGGCATGGTCGGCACCTCGTCCACCCAATCCAGCCGCACTAGCCCTGGGTCTTATAGTACTACACAGCGCGCTCAGTCAGTGTCTTCCAGTTCCTCGTCCCCCCAATCCGTGTCGCAAGGACCGTCCGCGACGCATAATGCGATGTCGACCGACGTCTACAATCCCGCTGTCTCTCAACCACAAACGTCTTTGAGCTCATCCTTCTCCTACCCCTTCTCTCCCATCGGTCCGCCCTCGTCTTTCGACGGCTTGGGCGCAAGCACAATGCGACTGGGCGATGCCGATCTTTCGCCCCCGATGAACGGCTTCCATCGACCTCCCGCCAACAACGGCGCCGCCATCCTCATGCGTAAATTGCCCAAGAACACCAGCCGCGACGCTCTGCGCTCCATGCTTTTGTTCGCTAAAGACTTTGTGGATGCCGATTTTATCCCTTCCGACATGCCAGAGGATGCCAACTTTCTCAGCGCGATCGCGCGGTTTAATACCGTTGCCGCCGCCGAAGAAGCCCGCGCCTTGCTTGATGGTAAGCCCAACACTAGCAACGACGCCAACATGATTGTCGAGATGTACGCCGGTCCCCTACCCGGCCGTCGCAACACCATCGACCACACCTCCTCCCGAGGCTTGTCCGCTCGCCAGTCATCTCGCTTCAACGGCACTTTCCAGACCTTGTCAAATGGCATCTCTCAGCATCCCAATGCCAACGAGGCCCTTCCGGCTCCTGATTCCAATTCTCGCATGAACAGCCTCTTTTCTCCTCAGTCCCCTCTCGGAAACGGGCTCGGAGAGCTACCCCGTGTGAGCGGCAAGTCGGTTATTGACCAAGATCTCGACGAGGACACCGGTGAATTGCTGAAGGATCCCGTCGGCTATGCACAGAATGGACACGCGGCTATGCCTCTTCAACAGCGGCGATCCACCAATCCTCAAATCCCAACTGGTCGTTTCGCTGGTCTGTCCCTCGCTACCAACGTGACGTCGCCGCCTCTCCAGGGCTACTCCAACGGTAATGGTGGCCGCATGAATGTGCCCACCCCGTCTAGTGGTATCCCGCCAAACATGGGTGGCAACCCTGGCTTTCATTATCCCAACCAGCATAATCCCCGTCATAGCTTACCAGCCGCGAACCCAAATGACCTGAATCCTCCATGCAACACTCTGTACGTTGGCAACCTGCCTGCCGATACTCAGGAGGAAGAACTCAAGGCTCTCTTTTCCAAACAGCGAGGCTACAAACGTTTGTGTTTCCGCAACAAACAGAATGGCCCCATGTGTTTCGTGGAGTTTGACGAGGTGGCAATGGCCAGCAAAGCTTTGAACGATTTGTATGGATACAAGCTCTCCAACAGCGTCAAGACCGGCATACGTCTCAGTTTCTCCAAGAACCCTCTAGGCGTCCGGAGTGGACAACCGGGCAGCAGTGTCAATCCTGCCACCCCTCTCAGCCCACAGACGCCGATCCACAATGGCATCAACTCGATTTCCAACCCGATGTTCTCTACTGCCAGTGGTCCTCCCCCTGGTTTGTCAGCTCCCCCTGGTCTTGCTCTTCCAATGGGCCTGAGGAATGGCTCCATTCCACCAAATGGAAACCCCCATGCCCCCATGGCCAATGGGGCGCCTTTCAACGGCAACAACGGTCTTGGGATTCGAGCTAATGGAATGAATCCCGTTGGCACCAATTCTCTAAATGCCGGTTTGCCTGGCGGTGCCGCAAACTCCGGCATGGGAGCTTTCAGCAATGTCTATCCTGACTATATGATGGGCCGGTGATTAACCGCAACAGAAAAGAAAAAAAAAATCGAATCAACATCTCAAGTATGGGTAATGCATGGCATGTTTTGATGATACCTGGATTTCATGGCGCTAAGGTTTTGGGATCATAAGTTAGAGCTGGCATACGGAGGATTTGTTTATCCCTCTCATTCGCATACAAGCTTACATGGCAATCGGTTGTTTTCTTCTTTATATTTTATTTTCTTTTCTTTTTGCCATATTCGTTTCAGGCTCGGTTTGCACAGCGTCATCTTTAGTTCTTGTCTTGTCTGAGACTTCTTAAGACATTCATGTTTTTCTTTATTTTCTCTTTTCTCTTTTCTCTTTTTGGTTATGTCGAGTTGGAGATGGCTGATGGAAATCCTTCATCTCGATCTTCTTTTTCGTCCTATTAACTGATCATTGCTCTAATTTGTTTCAATGTCTTTTCTCTTTACCCTGTTTGCTTTCTGAAGGATGTCTTGAAAGATGGTTTTGTGTCTCTTGTCTTCTGAATCTGTCTCGCTCATGTGATTCCCCTTTTGCAGAACAAATGCATCCATTCTACGGCGCATGAGAACATGGATGGATAATGTGGTATGGGAGCAAATTGGTTTTACTGCTCGACCTTTATTTTTACATAGCAGTGCTGTTTTAATGTCGCGGCTGTTTTATGCTTATGTGTTGCATTGTTACCTATATCCTTTTTTGCTATACTTTATTACTGTTCAATTTCTTTTCTTCTATTTCTTTGGCCAAGCACTCTTGTATGCATCATGATGCAGCATGCATAGGACTTGACATACATTGCTGGCACTCGTTGTTTTCGGGATAAGAGAGGGCATTGGAATTTGAATTTTGGGAGGATCCAGCGGCATTATAGGTTGTTTGAATGTTATTTTTCCTTTCTTCCAATTTGATGTAATATTTGATCTACATTCTCATGTCAACTGAATTTTGCTGTCCGAGGGTACTCGGTTGTGTCCTTGGCTTTGTTCGCAACAGGAAATCTAGCTAGACCGGGGGATTGTATAATTAATCAGCATATTGCAAAGAATCATAGAACATTGATTCGGCCTGTTGTGAATATTGTGAATCGGCTTCCAAGTTTGCGCTGTTTGTTTGTACCACGTGACCCGGTGGAGCCCAACAAACCGAGAGAAACTTTTTCTCTCTTCCGTTGTTGCTCCCATCCACGTCCTCTCATACCAGGGGTGCTTCACCCTCTTTTAGCAAACTATTTTCGCGTTGATTCAGCTTTTGAGATCTCAATTCATCTTGTCACACATCTTTGCAGATGAATGATTGATATATAGTTCTCCCTTTTTGCCATCTCTTTGATTCTCATTCTTTTCACTTTCCCATCATGCCGCCGCGGATACAGAGTTCAGTAACTAATTCTTTCGCCTCTTGCATTCCCTCATCATCCACCTCAATCTCCTCTTTTGCACTACAACATGCATTGCAGACAGAGAGCATTGTCTCTCGGTCACAATGTCTTTCGCGGCGGCAATTCTCATCTTCCCGCATAGCCCAAACCCGGCTACGGGCTGCCATGTTTAACTGGCTGGTCGGAGAAGGCGCGTCTTTGAAACACCATATCCCTGGAAGCACAAACTACGTGACAGATCTCAAAGAGCGGCTGAACCCCAGAGGAGGCTCCGACAAGCCGCGTTCAAGCCCTGACGACGTGGACAATTCCGCTTCCAGTAAGCGGCCATTCCCTCTCAATCCCACGTTCGTCAGCTCGCCAATTCTGAGCGAGGACCTTCGGAATGAGATTTATAAACGGGTCGTTAAACAGAAGAAGAGCGTCCGAACTGTCAGTGTCGAGTTGCAGGTGGACATGAGGAGAATTGGTGCCACGGTTCGATTGGTAGAGCTGGAGAAGCGCATGGAAAAAGAGGTATGTGTTTGTCTTTTTTGTTTGTTTTTTGGCTTCATTATATTCCCTGTCTTGGAAATATTTTCGCTTCCAAGGCTCCTGAATGATGAGTAAACTTCGATTAGTCTTGAAGACCCGGGCTTTCCCAGCTTGGTCGTGGTTACTAATTATAAATTACAACTCTCTGAATGTCTTTTTGAATACTGCCTACAAATTTATCGTCGCAAGGTTGTTTATACTGAGTGCTAACTCAATCGACCATCAGAAAAAGTCCATGGCGATTCCGTTTGCCCGTGCTGTGCACGAAATGGTGCCAACCACCCCGCTGGCTGAGGGTGGCGAAAAGCAACCAATGCATGAGCCCATCAACGAACTTCCTGTGCACCGACTGACCCAGCCGCAAATCTTCTACCCAGTGTCTGAATCCCGCCAATTCACACGTGTAGATGCGGGACGGGTCTTTTCTGGAGCACCGGCACTGTTGACCAAGGAGGAGAAAACAGTCACTGTGCAGTCTCTGATTTCGCCAGAAACAAAACGCTTTGAGAAGGTCGGAAAGGGGGCAGATGAGCAGGATGTCCTGCTCCCTGCCGATGCGCGTATTCCGCATCCGCAGATGATTGAGCTCGAGCGTGATTACATTAACAACCCTAATGAAAGCAGGGACCGCTGGGAGAAATACCACGAGCGAGTGAAGAAGTCTGACGAGCTCGAGCAACGGCGCAAAGAAGCCGCAAAGAAGAAGGCTGAGGCGCGAACAGTCAGAGTCAAGCCGGAAAACTCGAGGTTTGAATTCCGCTTCAACGACGTGGTTGTCAGCAAGGAGACCACTGGACCCGACGGCCGAGGGCATATTGCGCCCGGTCGCCGTTATGGTGTGCCTACGTATGACCGGAAGAAGGGACAGGTCAAGATCCCAACCAAGGTCGAGGTGTAGGAATTACTTTTTTGTTGATGACAATCATGGGTCTGGGGTTCTTGTTAGCGCTGCGCTTTTTTATTGTTGTATAATATTTCGATGTATAATAGTTATCAAATACCCGGCATGCACGTCTGTACCAGCTAGGATTATTATCTATCACTTTTGAGACTGTAGATCAATGCGACACTGCGTCTTACCAACAGCCACAATAGCCCACAGTCCCACACTATGCAAGAATTTGCGTCGAAAGTATAGGCTCGATGCTAAGCGTTGACGACACCTAGCATAAATTAAATATGCCACCAAAATCATAGCACCCTTTTGCTATTGCATATTGCCAACCAGACTAGCAGTCGCAGCTTCACAGACACACTTTGTTTGATTTGTTTATCCCCGCAGACGATTTCAATCGTCGCGCGGGGTTCTTGTCGACCTGCTTCCTGTTTGGGCTTTGGTCAAGGTCTAGACTCGTTTGACGATCAGGGCAGGCCAATCGCGGGTGCAGAAAAGAGCATGGAACTATTTTTGTGCAGTTGCTTTCTGCTGATGAGTCAAGCTGTGTGCTGAAGAGCGAAGGGATAATTCACATGTGTTTCGATCGACATGTTCGATAGCTTTTGCTTATACGTGGGACGAAAAAAAAAAAAAATAACAAAAGCAAAAACAAAAACAAAGAAAACAAAACACTAAAACAGGAAATGACATCGAACATCAACAAGATCAATTCGTCAATCAATCGAGGGTTGGGACGTGGCACGTGAAAAATAATTCATTCTTGTTTGATCCCTTTTTGGGGCTTGCAGTAGTCATGTACGACGAACCATGGAGGGAGTATGTATGTAGTACATACGTTGATATCACATAGTAGGTAACACATATAGGGTGACACTGAAAAAACATTTCCAGGGGTGTTCAACGGTTGGGATTGGCCAGTGCTGGTTTTGTAAATGACTCGCTGGGGTCGATGCTATTTTGTTCACACATAAAGACAAAATATTTTGATATACGTACTTGATCTCTCAGAGTAAGAGTACTTCCAGTGCTCCATTGTCTATGAGCATGACCAAGCAGAATTTTTCTTCCACGAGTGGCATCATCCGGGCCCTGAGCCATCCGTTCACGACGTCAATGACACCCTCGAAAATATATCGGAATTGCTCTCTGGTGGATCTTGCCCCCAGAACATCCAAGGGAAGAGGATGTGCAACGGAGTATACCGACAGAGGCTAAAAAAAATGAGACACAGAGAGAGAGAAGAGAAGAAGGCGAAGAAAATCTCGGCTTTCGGACGGGGCTCGGGCCAGTGGTCAAAACTGTCGTCTAGGAATGGTAATAGCTGGCTTTGCCGGCGTAGGATTGGGTGGGGAGCTGTTGATTCATCTCCGTAATAATAATGATACTCGTTTGTTTCGTTTTTCTCTTCCGGGCTGTACTGAAACAGAATGTGTCTGGTCGGAAAATACATGTAATCTGCATGAAGCCGGAGCTGCTGTGATGTATACAGACGCGCCCGAGGTTGCTACGTATGTATTGTTTAGCGGCCGTTTTTTTTGTTCGTCGGCATCCTCCGATCCCCAGGACAGACGATCTGCAGGGCCACGGAAAGAAAAAGTCAGATCCCGATCTGAGGCATCAACATGCTATCCTGAGATGGACGGGCGTAAATTGTGAGACCTACAGCCGACTTTCGGCCGCACTGGGCGCTAGGCCAGAAGCGGGTGAGCCCGTCGCTAGAGCGTTGAAACTTTCGCACCGTTGGGCCTTCCGCGTCCTTTTCTAGTTTTTTACCCATAATTCTATCCACAATTGCGATGTGACTGGACCCCAGCGCCCACCCCCGCCCCAGCAACCACTATTATGATTTGAGCCGGTAGCTGTCACACTCTCAATGCGGCAAGGACTCGACGTCCCAAGGAAGCTCAGGCTTGTGGCACCATCCCGCCTGCCCATCGCCCTATCCGGCCGCGAGGTACTCCGTCGTGAAACGTGACGGAAGAAGAAGAAAAAACAATGGGGGGAAAAACATGAGGAAAAGAGAAATGCGCCCCCGAGCAATGCACGAGCAGACAGGAAAAACACCGCATACAGTGGGAATCGCCGATGGAGGATGGGACCCTGGTTGTCGCCTACGAACCAATCCCCCCAGTGGCTTGGAGATCCGAGTCGAGACCCAGCAGGCTTATCCGGAACGTGCTACAGCTAGCCCATGACTAACTAGGCAAGCAGCAAAGCTTTTTTTGGTCAGTGGCACTGGTCGCCGCTCGCCGAGATTAGCTTGCTTTTGCCATGTCATGGGCATGGCATGGCATAACGCATAACGCAGCTCAAGCTAGCTCTTGTTCTTCCCACACGCGGCTCGCCCGAATCTGTGCTTTCGCCCTTAGGATGCTATGTTAATATAAGGCCTGCTGGGCCCATTTTCGTCGTCTCCCTTGTCTGTCAAACCCAACGTCCTAGTTCCAGTCACCTGCCTGCTACGTATTTACAACTCGGTCTACCCCCCTCTCTCCCCCGGCTCGGTAAGGTACGACGTCAAGACTCAAGTCTATTCACGCCGACTCTTCCCCTCCCTCCGTTGCAAGCAATCTTGCGCTCAACAGTCCCTCTGAGACTCGCTGTTGATGCGTGGTCCTGCCTGCGGTCACCAGATATGACCTGCCACCAGCCGCCACCTGACCCATTCGACCTGACCACGCCGATGATACTCCCCGCTGGAAGCATCGCCAACAGTGTCGACCCGTCCGACCTGATGTCGACATTTCCATCCTCTGACGCCGACTGGATGGGCAAAGAGTCCCTGGACCTGTTGCCTTGGGACCTGTCCGGCAACAATGAACAGCAAGCATTTAACCTATCTGATGAAGTCGCCGAGGGGCTAGAATTCCAAAATCCGTATTCCAACAGTGATTACGCTTCTCCGATGGGCTACAGAGGTTACACAGTAACTAACGAAGATGCACTATCCTACGCATCACCTGTGTCGGTATGTTTACTACTCTCGCTTGCTTTCTTTTTTCATGGCTAACAAATTCATCCTAGGAAGGCGAAAGCGGGACTTGGTCTCCGACGCACCACAATGACAAGAGCAACAGCCAGTCCCCAGCAGCTGCGGACAACATAAAAGTGCCTAGCAGTGCTACATCGCCTTCGACGAGCCACAGACATGTTGGAAGCAGGCCATTAGCTACTGCAGGCAGTCATGTAGCCCCGGCCGAAAACACAGTCTACCAATCATCGTCATCATCATCGCCCTCCTCCTCTCATCAACCTCGAAAACTATCCAACGCCACCGCTTCTTCCTCATCACCTTCGTCGCTACCAGCAGCAACAACAACACAACCATCATCATCATACCAAAGCAATCCTCGACCGGCTCGCTCAGCCTCAGAGGCCGACCCGGCCGCCGTCATGAAACGCAAAAAGGCTGCTCACAACGCGATCGAGAAGCGCTATCGTACGAATATGAACGCCAAATTCCTTGCTCTTGGAAACTCAATCCCCCGCCCGGGACCATTTGCCACTCAATTAGCATCCAACAAGGGATCGCGGAAGCACTCGCTCTGTACAACTCGAGACTCGCTCGCCAATGGTGTACAGCAACAACAACAAAATAAATCAGAAATCCTTACAAACGCACTAGCATATATTCAAGAACTACAAGAAGAGAACTCGCGATTAAAAGGCGAATTAATGGTCCTCAAGGAAAACCTGTTACCTAGAGGAAATATCATGTGGCGGCGATAAGCCTCTCCTCTCCTCCCCAACCTCTTTTGTTTTCTTTCTTTCTTTCTTTTTTTTTCCTTCCCCTTTCTTCATTTCTGTTTTGGAATATTCTGGAGGAGTTTCTCTTTTCTGTCATGTATATAATCGGGATCGTTTGTTTTTTTTTTGGTCACCTTATGATGGAATGATTCAAAATCCCTGCTCTACAGCCATATCTTTCATTTATTACTTGATTCAAAACATGTGAAAATTTGAAGAATATGAGATCGGAACCAAAAACAAAAAAGAAATCCAGGGAAAAAAGAGCTTTTGGGTGTCTTGAGAAAGAATTGGAATTTGATTCAAGGTGTTCCGGATACCTGAATCTTACGAATACGATTTTAAATTCTTCAATGCTTGGAAACATACAAAATTCGAATTAAGTAGGTTTGTGTGAAATGCCTGTATCTCCGTATACTAGAGACCAGGATGACCAAAATCGAATCAACTCCATGCTCACATCTTACATAATTGTACATACATTGAGGGAGATATCATACAACAGATGAATGTTGTCTTGTACAGGAGTTGTAATATATGTGGCTAGAAAAAAAAGAAAAGCAACACATTGGGTATCTGATGGATAACAAACTAACCAACGAATCTCTCGTGTCTAATTGCAAGAAGCTCGAGGGTTCAAGGAAAATGTAATGTCGATGCAGATAAGCCCCTGAACACGTCCATTACATAGGGAAATCGAAAACAAAGGCGAAAAAAACTTGGAAAAAAAAGTTCTTTTAAGCGTGAATAATCACGTAGGAATTGTCGACTTAACGGGCTTCTGGTTCTCGCCATCTTCATCTTTACCGCTGCTGTTACCGGAAGATTCTCCCTCGACAACAGAGACTTTGCTCGCTTGTTTAGTGCCAAGCACTTTGGCAGCATGCGAGCCAGGCTTTTGGGTAGGTGAAGATTCTGGTTGTGTTGAATTCGTATTTCGCGGCGGGTCCTCGTAGCCTCGCCACTTTCGCCATCCTTCGAAATCGATCAAGGCTTGCATGCAGCCCCATTCTGTGACCTTTTGCTCTAGCCACGGAAACCCAATAGGCTTTGAGAGTTGTTAGAATTTACGGTCGTGTACGCCAAGATACAGTAGACTCACCTTGGTTAAGAAATCATTGCAGCCAGCAGCCAAGGCTTCATGCCGGTCACTCTGTAAACTGCTGGCCGTCAATGCCACCACAATCACGGGACTCTTGAACAGTGACCGATCCTGCAATATGTCTTCCTCCTTCAGCGGACTCTCGGCACCTGGTTCTGCAGACTCGGCGCTCGAGCGATCGGAAACCGTTTTTGAAAAGACACCGATTCCATTCAGCCTTTCCAACCGTCGGATTTCTTTGGTCGCGTCTAGACCGTTCATAACTGGGAGTTGGATATCCATCAGCACCAGGTGAAAGCCACCCTGGCGCCACTTTTTGACCGCAACTTCACCATTAGGCGCACACTGCCATCGGACGCTAAGACGCTTCATGAAAGCCTCTAAGAGCTTTTGATTGATAACGTTGTCTTCCACAATGAGCACATTAATTGGCGGGACAGTTCCTTCAATGAGGCCCCCAATAGCAGCATTTCTTGGAGATGCTGCTTTTTTGGTTTTTCGGCCTGGTCGCGGTGATGCTACCGGCACAGGGGCATTCAGCGCATTGTGAGTTGGAGATTCTAACACTGGTGCTGCCGGCGCTGGTGGAGTAGGAAGAGAAGGTTGCGGTGGCACTGCCTGCCCATTCACCGCCAAATTTTGATCTACTCGTGGTTTAGATTCGCGTGAATATACGGACAAGACTTAAAAAAAAACATACCTTTCGTCGCACTGATCAAAGTCGGAGAGCCGGTTGGATGACGCGCAAATGGTGGGCGCCGGGAGTGTCGGTTTGGTCGGCTGCCAGGCGACGATAGAGGGGGTACCTTGCCTGTTGTGAGAACAGACATGGAGGGGTTTTGGTGTGCGCTCACATTACTAGTATTAGAGCTCGATGGATGCGCAGGCGGGGTGTTAACGTTGATAGGAACCGGCATCAGAGGGAAATATTCGCCGTGTTCACCGGGTTCGGCATGATAATAATAAGACTGTCGAGGAGAAGGCTTTATGGGCGTCCGGCGCTGGGGAGCCTCAACGACGAGAGCCTCGGCCATCGTCTGGCCGCCGGGATAGTGCTGGTCAATCAACGCAAATAACGACTCTTCGGGGCTCAACATTCGATCCGGCCCTTGCGCGGCCCGAGGGCACATCCGTACCATCAAATCCGGAGAATCATATGTTCTACCAAGAGAATTGGAGTATTTGCGCAAGACATTATCTCGTAATTCGTCAACGACGCTATCCTCTGGCATCGACACAAGTGTGGCGGAGGCATCGGGTCGTTTGACCCATATCTTTCGCTGGGCCATGGGAGCCGGGGGATGATATGACAAAGCGAATGGATCGCTGTCGCGATGATATAGATCACTTCCAAGCACGCGGTTTACTAAGTATTGCTGCGACTGCGGCACTAGAGATTGCTTCCGTGTTGTTATTGCCGTCGAGTGCGACGTACTCGGATTCTGACCCGGGAGCAATTCCTCGACAGTATCGTCGCCGTCACTGCCAACAGCCGGGGCACTGGCACCGTCGCGCTTGTCGACGGTCTGGAGGAGATTTGCAGGAGTATATGTATTAGACTCGGAGCTTGCAATATGACGGCTATGGGGTTTTGCAGAGGAGAACGAGGGCGTAGTCGGAGAGTCGGTATTGGTGTGGGTGGTGGCTAAACGAGTGGATTGACCCAGAGAGACAGTGGCACGGTTGTCCGAAACAGTCGACGACAGAGGCAGTGGTTCCTCGGCGTCCTCTCGATCAGTTATAGTTTCCCCGTCATCAGAATCGTTGGGAGTGTGTTGATGTTGTTGTCCACTTGGTCCCTCTTCGTTGGGGACCCTAATGGACGAGGCCGCAGCACCACGGCTGCGACTAGTGATGTCTTCAGACGAAGACAGGTAGCTGACAGGGATAGACGAGGAGAAAGAGACAGACTGGTGCAAGTCCGAACCCAAGTGGCAGTGCTGTTGGAGAATGGCGTCCTTGTCGTCGTCAGAATGTCTCTGGGAGGTGGTGAGGTCGCGGCAGGCGCCCGCCGGTCCCGCTTGTTGGGTGTCGGGCCGCCTGCTCAGCTTCTTCGTGGACTTTGCTGCTGAATCGCTCCCTATCTTCCTCCGCAGCCGCTGCGACAGGCGAGCAATGCCATGCGACATCCTAGATTACTGCAGGCCAATTCTCCTGCCCAGCAGTCGGTGAGGAGGTTGACAGATACGCGGCAGCGTCGTGCGACCTAAGCTTGCACCAAGTCATCAACCATCTGAGCCCGTGCATACTGAGCTAGTCCAGGCTGCTCGCTAACTAGTGACTCAATGGTTGGCTGGCTTAACTTTTGGCTATCGTCTTTGTGGGTAAGCTGTTTCTTGAATAACTAATTCTTTTGTTGCATGATAATAATATTAATGGTATTTAGCTTCCTCTATAAACGGACTGCGCGCCCTGATATGCTTCCCTTTCCACACCAGCAGGATTGGAGCGAAACTGAGAGCTAATGCGATAAAACCTAGCAGAGAACTTGCCCACTGGAACCCCAGGTTGTTATACAAGCTCTGCGCAGCCAGTGGCAGAAACGCAGCAAACATGTTCTCACCAAAACACACGGCAGCACTGGCACTCGCAGCGTATTTCGCATACGCATCTGTGATGTACATCATAATCGCCTGCATGACCACTGTGACTCCGAACATGGTCATGGCAAGACCAATCGCCGGCAGAATCCAAGGAAGTGAGGGGTAACTCGTCCATCCATACCAAAATAAGCCGCCGGCAAGCCCGATGAAACTCGCGGGTATACTCAAGTACAGCCGGACTTCAGAGATGTCCGCCTCGGTCTTGTGGGGGTTCGCCCGTCCCACGCGCGCATAGCAGGTGTTCTGGAAAAGGCAGGCAATGAAACCGAGAATCTCGCCGATGACGATCGATGCCTGGACAAGCCCGGCTTCGTACTCTGCAAAGGCAAAGTTTGTGACAAAGACTTGCGTGACGCTTTGCGTGCTGATAAAGGCAATGCCATAAGAGAGGGCTGACAAGAGCGTGAAAAAGAATACCACAGGCTCGGTGCACAGCAGACGCGCAGGAAGAATCAGCGTGTCATACAGGAACTTTGCTGGTGACTGCGGAGAGCTGCCGCCTCGAGTTGACAGATGATCTGTACTCTGCTTGTCTTCCCTCAAACGCTTCGAAAGAATGACTGGGCTACGCGTCTCTTTCATTGCGAGCAAGACTACAATGAAGGTGACACCGTATATAACCAGCTGAATATAGAAGATCCATCGCCAGTAGAGTTTGTGGACCACTACTCCGCCATACACGGGTCCTAGACTAACCCCGGCCAGCAGGGCAGTGACATATATTGTGACGGGCAGGCTTCGTTGGACAGGACCGTCCCAGATATCAGCAATAATACCATCCATGCCATTCTGGAGCACACCAGCAGCGCTACCAGAAATGAACCGACACACGATGAGTGTAGCAAAATTTGGTGCTACAGCTTGAGGGATGACAAATACAAAGAACGTGGCGTAGCAGGAAATATAGCCTATTCTAGTACCATGTTTCTCCATCAGAGGAAGCACAAGCATCGGCACAATGGCGGCACCGATAGTCCATGATGCAACAGGCCAGAACGAATTGGGAAAGCTCGCGTCTGAGATGCTGAAACGATCATTGATTGGAGTTGGAGCGCTTGCGATTCCAGTTGCATTCAGGCCGACGATAAAGCATACAAAACAGGTGGTCAGCGTGACCGTCCATTTCGTTCGAGTAGGCCAGTTGAATGGGTTGTCGGGGTCGCCACTTGCAGGCTGGATAGCTTCTACTTCCTCTTCGCTTCTGGGGGCAATCTGCTGCGATTCTGCCATTACAATAATAACTATCAACAATACAAGAAGTGAAGGACGTACGATAAGGCTGGGAAATCAAAGACCCGAATATCGGTATAGACTAACCGAAATAGTAATGCCGAGCCAAATGACGGGAGGAAAGGTGGGCCGTTAAGCAGCTAATTATCACGAGTACGTAGTCATATAATTCGGATAATGCTTCTTACTTTATGGTTATTATAGTATCAGTTTATAGAAAACCATTCTAATTGTTTAAGATGATATAAGGATAGAAATAAATAAATAATTCTGTTTTATTAGCCAAGAAAAGTTTCAAGTGATAACAGACACTATGAAAAAGAGTTGGTACTAAATAGGTGTCATAAATATAAATATTCCATCAACAGTCACATTCTCATCGTGGCCTTATTATTGAGTAGGCGGAAGAGAAATGAGTGATGTTTATTTAGTAGGCAATCACTCGTAACAATACTAAATACGTCCCAATTCGCATCAGGTTATACCCTGGTATAAATAACTATAAGTTGGCAGGGTCTCAAGGGCTATTGGCCTTAAGACGGAGCCATTCTCGAGAATATTTCTAATCCTCTAGGTCACTATCGTGAGCAATATAGGCATAGAGAGCTGTTGCATCTCCATCCCGTTTTGCCTTTTTCTTTTCATCGAATCCCGAATTCTCAGCAATATAGGCGTAGAGAGCTGTTACAGTATCCGTATGATGAGTCAACCATAGACAATAGTGATAGTGATCTGTTTACAGGTACGGAATATCATGAAATACCCGAGCTATACAGAACTGAATAATTTTGTTTTGTATGGGATCCTCCTAACGCCAAACTTTTGACACTGTCTGATTGTACATTATTATTGCCTAATTGCTTGACGTTTGTTTTCATAAATTCTCTCGTGCCGTCTCTTTTCCATTTCTTCTTCATGAACCCCTTAGATAGTGTGTTAAAGAATCATGTTTCTTCCTCCGAGAAGCAATGCACAAGTCAGACAACGCATCGCCATCCAGTATTGCCATTGTAAGAGGTCGCGCTTAAACACCAGTACACCAGAAAGAGCACACTCTTAGTGGTTTTGTATGGTATTAGGCTTTATTTAGGCGTAAGATAACCCGTAACGTCGCGATAGGCTGGTCCGACAGGGTGGGGCAGCAAGACAAATAGTAGATCGAAGTAATTAGATTCCTTTGTTGTCAACCTGATAAATGAACGAAGATGACCCTTACTAATAAGGGTTGACCGTTTTTGGCGTAGTGGTCGGCGTTTCGACATCCCTTAACTAACGCCTCTCCGCCCGTCATCCAACATTGATGGGACTCTCGATGCATAACAACTGCCCTCAAACGGCGGACCAGGTCTTCGGTCCTGCCGTTTCTTGTCCACATGTATTCGATTTCACTCTGTTGTTCGAGCAAAGCATCTTCTCCATTGGTCCATCTGTTCTGTTCCTGTTGCTGTTGCCTTTGAGAGTCTGGAATCTCCACGGGAAAACCATCAAGACTACCAAGCTCGGCAATAATGCTCTGTGGCTCAAACTCACGCTCGCAGGGTCTCTCATAGGCATTCAAATTGCGACATTGACTCTATGGGCTCAAGACAATACAGTTCGCACCGCTATTCCGTCGGCCATCCTCTCCCTGCTAGACGCGCTATTAATCACAATCCTATCGGTCATCGAACACAGCCGCTCGGTTCGACCATCGACACTGATATGCTTGTACCTGTTGATATCCATCCCACTTGACTCTGTCCAGGTCCGAACCTTGTTTCTACGATCGAATTATCCATCTGCACTTGCGGGAACCCTCGCTGCGGCGGTTGGATTAAAAGTATTCCTCCTGTCAATCGAAATCCAGCGTAAAGAGAGGTATTTAAGCGACAGGCACCGATATCCACCGGAGGAGTTAAGTGGGATCTTTTCCCGAACGGTCTTCTCATGGCTCACCGAGTTGTTTCTCAAGGGGTTTCGTAAGATCTTGACATTGGATGATCTGTTCCCTACAGACAATGAATTAGACTCCAATCTCTTGATGGGTGGTTTGAAAGTAAAATGGGCCAAGTGTTTGTTTCCCTATCTCTCTAAGTTATTAAAGAGAGCGAGAGTGACTGAATTGATCGGACAATACTAATATTATTACGCGGCCTAGACAAATCAAGCAACCCACTTAGCATCATATATGCGACCGTGTCTTGTTTGCGATGGGCGCTTCTGCGTGTCGTTGTTCCACGCCTATGTCTGATTGGATTTAGCTACGCGCAGACTTTTTTCATTGAGCGCGCAATCACGCTTCTTCATGAGCCTGCGACTCAGGATTCCAAAAACGATGGTTATGGGTTGATTGGCGCCGCCGCACTTATATATGGCGGTATCGCGGTTTGTAAAATCAATCCTTTTGCTTATTGATGGGCGTCCATACTGATGGTGCAAGATATCGACCGTACATTACCAACATCAACTTTTCCGTATGATCACCATGTTTCGCGGTGCTTTTGTTGCCCTGATCTACGACTACTCCATGACTCTTCGGGAAGGTCAATACAATGAATCAGCAGCAATTACACACATGAGTACGGATGTAGACATGATTGCCAGGTCTCTAGAGCAAGCCAATGAGCTGTGGGCGCGCATCTTAGAGATTTCCATTGGGATCTGGCTTCTGGAGAGACAATTGGGAGCAGTGTGCATAGCTCCAGTTCTAGTAATTATTGGTATGTAAAAGCTCTATTGATTTTCGTTATCCTCATCTCTGCGTTGAGTAACTTTTTCTCACTCAAATGGTCAGTTTGTACATCCCTGCAGACATACATGGCAACGTTCATGCCAGCACGACAAAAGTTGTGGATGGGAGCAATCGAGCAACGTATAAGCATAATCAGTACGACATTGAAATCCATGAAAAGTATAAAGATGCTTGGGCTTTCAGATTATCTTAGTGGCTTGTTACAAGGTCGAAGACGCCGCGAACTAGATCTTTCCAGAAAGTTTCGGTGGTTGATTGTGTGGCTTAACGTGGTCGGTGAGTGCACAATGAACCTGGAAACAACGCCAGCTCACTCTTCTTCTTCTTTGCATCTCAGCTAGCCTACCCCAGA
The DNA here is from genome assembly GCA_000985935.1 of Talaromyces islandicus. Taxonomy (NCBI): domain Eukaryota; kingdom Fungi; phylum Ascomycota; class Eurotiomycetes; order Eurotiales; family Trichocomaceae; genus Talaromyces; species Talaromyces islandicus. Next base: position 3,160,423 of record CVMT01000003.1, on the reverse strand, counting down.
TGTGCGCTTCCCTAGTGACTTTTGCGGCCTTTGTCATTCGATCGCAGATTGAAGGGTCCGATCCTCTTTCGACTGCGCAAGCCTTTACGTCTCTCGCCATTATCAGTCTAATAACTGCTCCAGCGTTACAATTATTGGCATCTGTTCCGGCAATAACCGCGTCAATGGCAGCTTTCGATCGGATGCATAGGTTTCTAACATGCCCCAGCAGTGGTAGTGAGGTAGATCAAAAATCTAGTGGACCGCTCTGCCGGGACTCGAGTGTACTTCCTGCGCTAGATGGGAACGGAGTTGATCAAAAATTAGCCTCGGATATAGAAATGGACACGATAAGGGTCAAAAGGAATACCTCTCTGGTTTGTCTTGAATCTTCTGATTTGTCAATACTGGAAGTGTCGAAGGCCTACGTCAGGCCAAGCTCAGCTTCGCAATTTTGTCTACAAAACATTAATATTACGATTAAGCCGGGAACGATCACAATAATCACAGGCCCTGTTGGATGTGGTAAATCCACATTGCTCAAAGCTGTAATGGGAGAAATATCCTGTGAACAAGGTTATATATCAGTGTATGACGACGAAGGAATCGCTTATTGCGGTCAAACTCCCTGGTTGCAAAACACAACAATTCGGAACAACATCTGCGGATATTCAGGTTGTAATGACCTGAGGCGGTATCGTGAGGTTCTTCATGCCTGTGCTCTCGAAGATGATCTGGCGACCATGTCTAATGGCGATGAGTCGCTTGTAGGAAGTCAGGGAATCATATTGAGCGGGGGACAGAAACAGCGCCTCGCATTGGCTCGTGCTCTCTACTCGAAAAAACAGTTCCTCGTTCTAGACAATGCCTTGAGCGCGGTAGATCACCATACAGAGCACATTATACTCGAGCGAGTCTTTGGTGGTAGAGGGCTCTGTCGTGATTCAGGCATGTCTGTGCTAATGACAACGCATTCCAGTAAGCCAAATTGTATCTCGTCGCACTTGTTATGCATTTTACTCGTACCTAATCCTCTACCCAAAGAAAAATATCTAGGTCTGGCCCATGAAATCTTGGTGTTGAATGCACAGGGACACGTCGTGAAACAAGGGCCCTTCGTACCTTCGTTGCTCGCAGATCAAGTTACAGAATTTGGAGAGTCCGATACTTCGGAAAGTCTCGATAGAGATTCATCTATCACCCAAAAAGCAGTCACAGTTCCCAAAACATTAACCCCTGAAATCATCTCTGATATGTCTCGTCAGACTGGTGATATTGCTGTCTATTCATATTACCTCAGAGCGATTGGATGGCGTCTGGTTCTTGGGGCGTGCCTCATTATCCTTGTATACACATTCTCCGCTAACTTTCCACGTGAGTCTGAACTGCCTCACGTGAACGCAGACTTTAGTACTAATTGAGGATACTGACAGAGGTTTGGTTGGACATTTTTACCAATGATAATGGGGGACAGCCCGGTCGCTTTATAGGAATACATGTTCTTTTAATGGTTGCTGCGTCAGGATCCCAAGGTCTGATGATATGGTATGTCTACCTGATATAAGTTTGACCTGTTGAAATAGACTGAAGCCTTATTCTTTCAAGGCAAATCATGATCAATATTGTTGTTAGGTCAGGCTTGGCGCTACATGGCATTCTTGTTCGGGCCGTGATGAATGCGCCAATGCAAGTATTTGCGGAGGTTGATTCTGGCGTGATTCTAAATAGATTCAGCCAGGATATGACACTCGTTGATGCGGTTCTGCCCACTGTCACCTTCGGGACATTCCTAGGTAAATACGCATCGAGATCTGGCTACGGCTATACTTTCCTCTACGGCTTCAAGCTGGTGTCGGTATTCATAGCTAATTCTGGCTGTACGATGTAGGTGCTGCACAATGCCTGGCGCAAGCTGCCTTGATATCATTAGGTTCAAGTTACATGGCGATCACTATAATTCCAACACTTGTTGTTCTGTACGTGACACAGAAGGTATATCTGCGAACGTCTCGACAAATTCGATTTCTGGATCTGGAAGCGAAAAGTCCTCTGTACACGCATTTTGCGGAGACACTGACCGGTTTGTCAACCATTCGAGGCCTTGGATGGCGGAAAAGTTTTCTAGAAGAATGTCTCCACAGGCTCGATGTTTCTCAACGGCCATTTTATTTACTCTTTTGTATTCAGAGATGGCTAAATGTTGTCCTGGACCTCATGGTCGCCGTATTGGCAGTAATATTGACTGCGCTGGCGACATCGTTGTCTAGTTCAACAGACCCAGGAAAACTTGGAGTCTCCCTTACAGCAATCATGGCGTTTAATCAGTCTCTCCAAGAACTTGTGACTAGTTGGACTGCAATGGAGACATCCCTAGGCGCAATATCAAGAACGAGATCATTCGAACTTAATACTGCCAATGAGCACCTGTCTGGAGAGAATTTCGTTCCGCCTCCCGAGTGGCCATCCCATGGGAAGGTCGAGTTGCGATCTGTTTATGCCTCTTATGAGTAAGAAATGTCATTTTCTCCATGAATAAGACGTTTCTCAATTAACTCGCGTACAGTGGCACAAGAGATGTTTTAGATAACATCAATATCACCATTGAAGCTGGAGAAAGAATTGGAATATGTGGGAGGACTGGCAGGTATGTTATGCCCGCAATAGAACAAAGCCCCGTTTCATGCTTGTGGTATTGATTTTATTTATCAAGCGGGAAAAGTACACTCCTATCGCTGCTACTCCGACTTATCGATCACAAAGCTGGCACTATTCGGATCGACGATATAGATATCGCTACCATCCCCCGTAATATCCTGCGTTCCCGACTCATTGCTGTCCCACAGGATCCCCTGCCAGCCCTTCCCGGCTACTCGATCCGACATAATATTGATCCAAATGAAAATGCAACGGATACAATGATCTTGGGAGCCATCAAGAAGGTTGGTCTACTTGAATTGGTCGAGTCTCGTGGTGGTTTGTATGGGGAAGACTTTAGCTCCCAGCCACTTTCACAAGGGGAGCAGAAATTATTTGCGCTCGCCAGAGCGCTAATATCAAAGTGGACGCGGGACTCAGCTACTGGTGGCCTAGGAGGAGTACTAATTCTTGATGAATTCACGGGGGGCACTGATGCGGAGACCGAGCGCTCGATGCTTAAGATCATTGAGGAGGAATTTTCTGGGTATACAATTATACAAATTACACATCAGATTGACGCGGTAAGGAAAATGTCAGATAGGATTTTGACCTTGGCATCAGGCCGTTTGAATGTGTAAACTATCTCCCAGGAAAGGGATATATCTATCAGTCGCTTTTTTACACTTTCTCGGAAACATAATTTATTCACGTACACCAGTTGACATTATTAACGTGCAAAGTTGTAAAATGAGCAGAATATACGTTACTTGACATCTTTTAGGATTAATCTAATTCCTTCGCTTTTTTGGAACCTTCTTGATGCCACCACTGTTGGCCAGCATGTTTCACCGTCTGCACGTTTTCCCCAACTTTAGTAGTTTTATAGATTTGGCCCATGGCTCAAAGACAAACAGTTGAAGGAGGCGCTGGCATCGTCGGTTTCCAACAGAGGGTTGTGGTGAGGCAACCTGAGCACGATTAGGTAGTCGAGCCATTCACGTGCTCCTGAGGAGTGTCTCCGTACGTACGTGTAGCTAATCCGATCGAAACGCCACAACACACACAAACTCCCACAAATAGACTGAAAGCAAAAGATCACTTCAATGATGGATTACGACTACCACGGCCTTCTGGCTTCAGCTCCTGAGCCTGATTTTATCCCAGAGGAGAAGAGTAACTGCAAGGATGGTTGCTGCGATGGCAGCGACGCTGAGCCTCTCAACACCACTGCTCCAGGCCACGAAGAGCCTGCCCAGGAGCATTCGGATGATGGGTGCTCTCCTGGAAATTGCTCGGATGACAAAATCGAGAATGATATCGACGCACCAGACTGCTGCCGTGGCAAACCCCGCCCATGTTGCGACACGTCTTGCCTTGACCGCTTGGCTATGCGGGAATGCGCGATGAGTGCTGCGGCAACCCCCGGCCTAAACAGTCAGTCAAACTGAGAGGCTCTTTTCCTTTTTTTTGAGAATGCTTCATGTATACTAACGCGCCTTAGCTTGTGGTGAAGCAACAGTCGACAAGCCGTGCAGCCAACACAGTCTCTCTGCCCTTGATCGTTACGGCGCTACTCTACAAGCCTTGGGATGTATCTGCCGCACTCTCATTGCTCTTGGTCAGGAAGCCTGCTGCGAATTGCGCGAGCGCCCTGTGCTGGATAAGAAGCAGTGCTCATCTAGTCGTTCCTCATCTAGTCGTTCCCTTAATCGCACTTCGCTGGATCTCTGCAGTGGCTCCGTCACCAAACACCAGGCCGCACAGAACCGTCTTTGTCCACCAAGGGGCTCTAGTGAGAGCATCATTTTTACCAATAAGTCGTCCGTAGATGCCTCCGTTGTTTCTTCTTGTTCGAAGGACAAGCCTGCCAAATGCTCGAAGCCATACTACTCTGATGGCACACCCGCCGAGGAACCTCGCTTAAGGAGCAACTGTGCCGCTTCTTGCTGCGAGGACGATAATACTTTCAAAGAAGTTCCATCGAAAAACAAGCGATCCTGTTCTTGCTGCTCTGAGGACACGCCCGCCAAGGACAACTGTGCCAAATCTATGTCTGCCCTAGGAAAGCCCGCTAAGCAGCCTGTTGCCCAGATTGGGTGCGTTGGTTCTTGCTGCTCGGAGAGTCCCCATGTGGAAGAACAACCTCCCGAGGCCGGCTGTCCTAGAAACCAGCGTGTCTCAGACAATGACACTAAGAGCATTTATACGGACTCGTACTGTTCGAAGGTTAAGCCCGTTGTTGAACTTCCAACTAGTGGATGTGCAGGATCTTGTTGCGGAAAAGCCAAGAACATGATCACCACTACAGAGTCCTCCAAGGCCGCCTCCTCTGGCCATTGCTACAAGCCACCGAAGCAGGATGTCCTGAAGACCCCAAAGACTAGTTGTGCGAAGCCGTGCTGCACGGAACAGCAGCCGGTCAGCCCTCAAGGCTCTTGCGCCGATGCGTGTTGCTCCTTCGCCGTGCCTAATCCGGAGAAAGTCCCGATTCAGCCCACCACCGACGTAGAGAATCAGGGTACCGGGAAGGAACATGTTGTTCTCAGCATTTCTGGCATGACTTGTACTGGTTGCGAGACAAAGCTTAACCGGACGCTCGTCACTGTCCCCGCCGTCAAAGACCTGAAAACCAGTCTGGTTCTCTCGCGAGCCGAGTTTACCATCGATCTTAGTCTTAGCACGGTGGAGGAAGTTATAAAATACCTAGAGCGAACGACTGAATTTAAGTACGAAAGAGTTCAGAACCAAGGATCTAGCCTGGATATTATCATCCCGGACGAGCCCTCGAAATTCATTAGTCAAACGTGGCCGGACGGAGTAATTGATATGTCGCCTATAGACAAGCAGACCGTGCGAGTTGCATTTGATCCGAAGATCGTGGGAGCTCGAGACCTCACCGAGAAGATTTGGCGTCCGTCAATTGAACTTGCTCCACACGGTGACCCTTCATTGAAGGCTGGCAGCAAGCATGTTCGTCATGTCGGATATATGACCCTTCTCTCCGCAATCTTGACGATTCCGGTTCTAGTCATGGCATGGGCTCCGCTTCCAAAGAGGGAGGTAACATACTCGTCGGCTTCACTTACATTAGCCACAATTATTCAAGTTGTCATAGCAGGACCTTTCTATCCGAAGGCGTTGAAGGCTCTCATTTTCTCGAGGGTTATCGAGATGGACCTGTTGATCGTCTTAAGCACTAGTGCTGCATATATCTTCTCGGTGGTCTCCTTTGGGTACCTCATCGCAGGGAAATCTCTTTCGACAGGTCAATTTTTTGAAACAAGCACACTTTTGGTCACCTTGATCATGCTTGGTCGATGGATTGCCGCTCTCGCCCGTCAGAGGGCCGTTGAATCTATATCTATCCGGTCACTTCAGGCATCAGCGGCTATCCTTATCGACAAAGAGAGCGGAACGGAACGTGAGATTGACGCCCGACTTCTTCAATACGGCGACACCTTCAAAGTTCTCCCTGATACCAGAATCCCGACTGATGGCACTGTCATCCATGGGTCGTCTGAGGTTGACGAGTCTATGCTTACTGGCGAATCTAGACCGGTGGAGAAATATCCCATGTCTGTCGTGATTGCTGGATCTATCAACGGACCTGGAGTTATTATTGTTCGACTGAACCGTTTACCTAGCGACAACACTATTAATACTATTGCTGCAATGGTTGATGAGGCTAAGCTGTCGAAACCTAAGCTACAGGCTCTTGCAGACCGGGTAGCATCCTACTTTGTCCCAGTTGTAGTGACACTGACGATCATAACGTTCGTTATCTGGGTTGCAGTAGGCATGACTATTCGTGGATATGACGGATCCAAAGCCACAACTCAGGCCATCACCTACGCTATTACCGTCCTCATCGTCTCTTGCCCCTGCGCTATTGGACTGGCTGTTCCTATGGTTATTGTGATTGCCAGCGGAAGCGCGGCGGAAAGAGGTATTATCTTCAAGTCAGCAGATGCTATTGAAGTGGCTCATAAGACGTCGCACGTCGTGTTTGACAAGACTGGCACCTTGACTCGGGGGAAACTTTCTGTCGTCGCGAAGGACTACGTCGACGAGGACAAGCTTCCGCTTCTTTTAGGCCTCATTGAAAACAGTCGACATCCAGTCTCGGTTTCTGTGGCTGCTCACCTCAAGGATACTGGAGTCGTAGCTGCAACTGTTCCTGAGCCCAAGAGCCTTGCTGGGAAAGGTATCGAAACCACCTTGGATGGCCGGAGGCTTCGAGCTGGCAATTCTCGCTGGCTGGGCTTATTGGAACATGAACTTGTTCAACCAATGCTTGATCAGGGGTACACTGTTTTCTGTTTTACTATAGATGATGTGGTACAGGCGGTCTATGGTCTTGAAGATGAACTTCGACCGGACGCTGCGGCGACGATCAATACCTTGCAGAAGCGTGGCATCTCGGTACATATGGTTTCTGGCGACGATGACGGAGCTGTCCAGATTTTGGCCTCCAAGCTTAACATTCCTGGAGACAATGTGCGATCTCGAAGCTCGCCCGCTGACAAGAAGCGCTACATCCAGACGCTCCTAGGTACTGGCGCAGATCACAAGAAACCTGTTGTTGTTTTCTGTGGTGACGGCACCAACGATGCCGTTGCTCTCGCGCAGGCCACGATCGGCGTCCACATAAACGAAGGCACGGATGTCGCACAATCCGCCGCGGATGTGGTTCTCATGCGGCCTTTTCTAGCTGGCATCCCGTCTATGATGAATGCCAGTCAGAACTCTATTAACCGCATCAAGTTAAATTTTATATGGAGCTTTGTGTACAACACTTTTGCAATCCTTCTTGCTGCAGGTGCCTTTGTCAATGTGAGGATTCCCCCAGAGTTTGCGGGACTGGGAGAGTTAGTGAGTGTGTTGCCAGTTATTATTGCTGCCGTGCTTCTGCGGTGGTAAAAGATTTAGGCATAGAGCACCATCGTTGTTCGAGTGATGACGGCTGAATCTCCCCAGCCTCTCCTTGATATCCGACTGAAATGATGGTATTGAAGATGGGATGCAATCATAGCATGCTGCGACTGTCATTATCGATAGTCTCAAACCCCTGTAACGCTGGGATATTTAGAAAAGATAAATAAACTATAGCTGAGGTCTAGCTTCATTACACGCTCTTTTGAAAAATAGCAAATCCCCACGTTATACATGTGTTTTCCTTTTGATCTTTCTTAAAATCGACCAGATTCCTCGCTGGCCAATCGGATAACCGCAATATTTGACAGAATGAATCACTGCTGCGCTAACCAAAGACAGCTAAACTATTACAATCTAAACCTTAACTGGAATGCCTGGATCCAGATTGACCCAATCAGCACTCGATCTAGCAATAACCTCGGTGGGTCATGGCGGTCTGGGGATCAGTATATCAGTCGTCCCAAGTCCATCCAAAACTTTTTGCCATCGTCTCAAGAAACCCTTTTTCAATCAAAAATATTTTAAAATAATCAAAACCTGTCAATTCAACATCATGGAGTCGGACTTTGATCGCATAACCTTCTACGACATCAGCATGCGCCCTCCAACGGAGGTGCATTGCTGCTCGCCCAACCCGTGGAAGACGCGATACGCGCTCAACTTCAAACATGTGTCGTACTCGACGTCCTGGGTCCCTTTACCCAACATCAGCAAAGTGCGTCGCGGTCTGGACCTACCAGCGACACGCAAATTCGCCGACGGCTCTGATTTTTACACGCTGCCCATCATCTCAGACCCCAGCACTAATGCCGTCGTCGGCGACTCGTTTGATATCGCCATCTACTTGCAAAAGACATACCCAAACTCTGGTGCAGGAAACCTTCTCCCACCGCAAATCCTCGATTTCACATACTCGCCAAACCAGGCCATCGCCGTGCCGCTGTCAGACCGCACGGCGGTCGGGTTTGAGGAGTACGCTCGGTTCAACATCAACGTCGACGCGGCATTTACCGCGCATACGCTGCTGATGGTCCATGGACTGCCCTTTGACCCAGCCACCGCTGACCAGACCAAAGCAGAGTTCCTGCAGAGGGCGGGCATGTCGAATTGGGCAGAATTGGAGGTGCGCGGCGCCGCGCGCGAGCAGCTGTTGAGCAGTTTCCGGGATGCGCTGGCCGAGCTGGCCAGGCTTTATAAAAGGGAACCCGGTGGACCGTTTGTGCTTGGGGCGCAGCCCAGTTATGCGGATTGCATCGTTGGTGGATGGCTGCGCATGGCCAGTGTTTGTCTACCGGCGGACGAGTGGGAGCAGCTGAGGGGGTGGCATGGTGGCGTTTTTGGACGGTTGCACGATGTGCTCCAGAGCGAGTTTGGCCAGATGAACTAGAACGGCAAAAAACTCTACTAGCAACGTGTCTGTGTGGGTTTTTGTTCTTGACGATACGGAAAGGAGCGTCGGTGATTGGGTTTCAGCAATTGAGGTTTTTGACGAAAGGTAACTCGATTTTTCTCAATGAGAGTAAATCGCACAAGTGTCGACCTTATTCGAGTCAATGTCCACCCTGAGTCCATATTGATCGCGGATTTCTTAGCTGAAAATCTGCGGTCAACATGGAATCCATTGATGAACCGATGTTAATTTTAACCCAGCTAGTGGTTAAATCAATGAGATGTTAATTGACGTTTTCAAAAGTTTCATAAACATTACTCTTATCTTTCTAATATATGCATCTATAACTTGGTTATGTACATTTTCTAATTGCAGGATAATCATGCTCCTCATTCTGACCGCTGCGCAGGTAGATTCACGCCGCCAGACTGCAATCCCCCTTCCGTCTCAGCACTAACATCACCAGCTGACTGCCGAACCTCTCCATTCTCCTGTCGGACACCTTTCTCAAGATCCGACTCGTCCGGCACATTTTTAGCAGCCTTTTCTTCTCCTTCTTCTTTTTCCTCTAACAACTCGTCAACCGTCTTTCCCGATTTCTTTGCCGTCTGGAGTAGTTTGCGGTGGCGGATCCGCCAGATAATATGGCTGCCGTAGATGGCGACTTCGCAAAGGAACCTAAGGAAAATCAAATAAGACGTTGGGAAAGAAAACAAGTTTGAAGAAAAATAATGCACTTACACAACAATATAAAGAATTCCGCCGAGAATATCAAAGGTTCCCTGAGCAGCTTGGATGGGGGTGAGTTTGGGAATCACAATTTGGGATATGGGTCATATATGCATACCTAGAGCAAAAAGAGAAAAGAGAGCACCCAGAGTGTCGATGCTTAGAAAAACCCAATCTGAAAAAAAAGTAAACAATGAGTAAGATTGATCATGAGAAGTGGTGGGTTAAGAAACACTCACTGAATCCAACAACCCGGCCCCTTCTCTTCCACATCTCAATATACACCGGCAGAAAGCCCAGGGTCAGCATGATGGCTGCTATAACGCCAAAAATCAAATCTGGCCAGGTGATTCCCTTGTCATATGGAATCTAAGTTTCAGTCAGCTTTTATTTAATTCCTTTAGCACAGGAGCGAGGTGGCAAAAAAAAAAAAAAAACCAACCCTAAGAGTGAGGATGAACATGGCTTCGACACCGCCAGAAAGAAGCATCGATGACACCACTAGGGCAATGGATTTAAATCTCGAGAAATTGCTAGCCCAAAGTAAGTATGATGTCTGTAGAGTTGCTTTAGTGTTCTAGAACAGTACTAACTGGTTATAATAGAGGATCTGGCCCCAGCTGATAAAACCGAAAAAGCCGAACAGCTGAGGCTGTATCTGAAGGGGGATATTGACATCCTATAAACAGCAGTAGTAATTAGCAGGTGGAATCAAGATATAAAACCTGTCAAGCAAAACGCACTTGAAGAATCATGTAGACGCCAAAAGGAATAGAAGCTAGACAACCCAAAGTTAGCCAGTCACTTTTTTTTTGGCGAATGTGAACATGGTCTTCCGGGATGATAAACATACAAATAGCCCATAGAAGCATCATGCTCTGTGGCAGACCCTCGGTCTTTTTATATTTCCAGTTGTGCCATATCTGGGGTACCAGCTGGATGCACCAAAAGACCGTGCCAATAGTTCCCAGCACGTTGGCTGCCACTGGGATCCGCTCGTTGCTCGCCATGACGAGTTCAGGGAGAGCTGAACTGACAGAGACTGAAAGTTATAAGAGAAAAAAAAAAAAAAATGAACAGAAGACAACGAAGATGCCGCAAACGGAAGTAAGTAAAGGGTGAGAGAGGAGGAACAGGGCCGATTATTATATCCACATGACTTTCTCTCTCTTTCCCATACCGAGAGATAATATTTATGATCACCGCCTCCTCTATTTGTTTGAAGAACAGCAAAGGAAAAGTCGACAAAAGCAACGGAGTGGCTTCACCCGACTATGCCCCGAAACGGAAGGTCGGCAGCAGACCGGGAAGAGCCACGGCAAACTGACATCAGACATGATTAATAATTATTTAATATAATTTTGGCGAGCAACTTGGACTTCTGATTGCACACGAAGGAAAAACTTTGGCCACGGTGTCTGATTGGCCCGCGCGACCAGATTTCCCACCTTGAAAACGGGGTGAGGCTAGTCCGGATCGGGTAAATAGATGGAGAGCCGATGCTAAACAGGATTGAATAGTATAGAAGGTGCGAGTTAGTGCTATACTACTCTGATCTAGTCCTGGAATAAGGCGGTCAGCCCTTGTGTTGATTGGGCGTGGTTTGTAGATCTTGTGTTGTCCAACTGGTGGATCTTGGTCGTGGCGGGGCTTTGATATGTACACTGGTGACTGGTCAGCATAATTTCGAATGGACCAGCCGACAGTGAATCACACTACGTTGATGCAGTTACAATTCAATAAAACAAAGTAGAATGCAATTCAAGTACATTAAATCTCAGCTTCCCAACTACCATAACCATGTCGAACAAAACGCCTGAGCAAAGAAATCGTTAAATGGCCGAGAAAAGACTGGCCAGGAGGAACACGTAAAGGGCCACAATATTCCGTCTGCTATTTGTGACGAAATCATATAGTACATCGCCACTCGCCTACTGGCAGTGAAAACGCTGGCCATCCCAGACTTCACTATTCGTGACCCTAGTTGCCTAGAACGCCTCCAAAGACTCAAAAGACTCGCCGGTGAGTAGCGTGACTGGAAGGAACGAAAATATCCATGGCCATGAGACAATAATGAACAAACCATCGAAACCAAACGTGACGTCCGATCGCCCCCATAGTATGAAAACAGATTTCCGAAAGAGAAGACAGAAAGGAAAAGAAAAAAAAGCTAAGGAATCCTGTAACAGGGGTATCAAAGAACGAAGCTGCGTGATGCAGATGATGGAAGGCAAAAACAGAAACGGAGCAACTTTTTTTCTTTTGTGATTTGGAAAAAAAATCACAGCAAGATCAGGTAATTTGACGGGGCAATACCTGTCTCGCCAGTTGCTCGCTTTGCTTGCCACCAACGGCCACTAACATCAGAGACTTCCAGCTCCTCACCCTTGGTAAAGCTGATTTCGTTCGCATCGTCGGGGTTCGCATCATAAGAATAGATGGCCTTGGCCTTGTACGGGTATTCGGTCGGCTGGCTGACTTCGTTCGAGGCCTCTGGGTTAGGGCCATTGTTTGTGTTAGCTCCGCCAAAGCCCGTTGTGTTGGTGTTGCGCTTGTCTGAGCCTGGGGGTCCGCCTGGGTATCCAGACATGGGGGAAGACGTCTCGAAGCCGCTAAGTTGAGCCGAGGTGTACATTTGAGGAGCTTGGCTGGTGTGCGTGTCGGAACGGGCACCGAACGCGTGGGATGCGGGGCGACTGTTCTGGTATGTAGTACCTTCCTTGTTCAAAGCGAAAGAATCGATCGTGCGACGGTGGGATGCCTGGGGGGTGGAACCAAAGTAGAAGATCCAGATAATCTGCAGACGCGTCAACGATGGAAAGACATCCAGGGAATTTTGCAACTACTCACGTTCACCATGGACAAGAGGATGTACCCGGCAGAGGCGGCTTGTTTGGAGGCCTGGGGCTCAGACACCAACGAGTTGACAGCAAGACTAGTCAAGACAAGCCCTGATGAAAGATATCCGGTGATCTGCTTGTTATTAGATTCACACTCGGCTTGTAGAAGACATTTTCATGGACATACCGCAACACCATACACCAAACTGGTGTCCGACCCGATTACAATGATCACTCCGATGATGCAGAGCAGCATGTAAGCGGTGGCCCACCATACTAGGTTGGGAAAGTCAACCTGGATGTTTGCGATGATGGAGGCGACAAAGGAAATAATCCATGCAAGCTGAAAAAGTCCTCCCAGTTAGCACTAACTCGACACAGGGAATTGCGACAACGCGATTTTCTTGGTTTCTCGGTTACGTACAATAGATATGGAAATAGTGGCGAGGGCGAAAGGGTCGCCGAGGATGTTAGCGGCATTGAAGCGATTCATCGTGGATTGTGTGAGGCGAGGCTTTTGCAGGGAGGCCGAGTAGACAGACACCATGGAAAGGCGACGCAGCAGTCTTTTTTCCTTTCTTCTCTACGAAATCAGACGGAAGCCGGGGGAGACAAAAGGTGTCGGATAGAGGACCGCGACTACTGAATCACAAGGTGTATCAAGAGCGAGCACCCAGGCGGCAAACGAGGCACGGTGTTGTGGTTGTTTGGCCCGCAGGCGAGTGTCGATCTTAGGCCGAGGCGGTTAACACGTTGTTGTGTCGAATGGGCGTACAATCACCAATCGATTCCCAAAGACAAAATACCACGTCACAGGAAAACCGTAGACGAGCGACGAGAGCGTGTGGTAGAGTCGACAGAAAGAGTTTGACGATGCACCGTAGTTTTGCGACGTAAAAAGATGGGGTTGTGGTTGGGGGAGAGAGGCTGGCTGGTTGATTGGCAAGCCAGCGGATGTGTACAGCAAGGGGAAGACGAGGTCGGGCCAGCACCAGGCTGAGACGAAAAGAACGAGAAGCTGAGATCGAACCGAATAAAAGAAAGAGAGTGTGAGCGAGGGAAAAAAGAAAGAGGGCCGACAGAGGGAGCGGACGGTAACGAGCAGTTGGTTGAAGCGACAAGTGTTTTGGGGGGGTGGACGGAGGGAACGAGGAGACGACGAGAGTGACTCTCAAGAGCGGCCGTGCGAGAGTGTGTGGGTGGAAAAGGAGATGAAATTAAATTACGCCCGCCCGCGCGGCTGATTGGCCGGCGGGGGGTCAGCCTGCCGTGGTAATGGGCCGGGGGCCAGATCCCTGCATATAGATGCATGTGTGCGTGTATTACTCTGTATTATTACTCTGTATTTATTCTGGCGCAATGGTAGTAGACAGGAATATGTGAGCTGCACCGGTTCTCTACTGAGTCTTCTGTTTTGTCGGGATACACTGTGTAATACTGTACTACGTATGTGATAAGGGTTAATAACTCGGGTCTGTGCCTGGCTATCGTGGTCTATTATTATACTTTGTATTATTACCGGTAATGGCGGTACGGGGCCGTATCCACCTACCCGCCTAGTTCCGGGCTGTGCCTGGCAGTGGCAGTAATTGGAAGTTAGGGCAGCACGTTGATGTCATGTATAATGTATTATGTATTATGTATTATTTATTATTTATTGTGTGTTATGTACTCAGTGAGGCCCCAGAAAGGCCCTCTTGCTGATCCAGTGGAAATTAATTAATCGCAGCTCTTGAATTGACACATTCATTAAATAATAATAATGGCCTGCGTTCTGGGCCTGCCGATCAGCTGCCATGACGGAGAATTACCGTATTTATACGTAATGACTACGAATGGCCTGCCGTCACCCGCGCGCATAATTACGCGGCCGTACGATTTTATTATTACTACTCTTATCAATGCCACTCTTCAAGTAAATACGTACTAATAATAATAATACATGTGAAATTATTGTCGAATATCACGTACTCCGTAGATAAATGTAATAATTAATCGTAGCAAATAAAGATAACTTTATAACTTAATTAACATACGCCTGACAATGAAGCCTTGGCTGCTGCTAAATTTATCTGTCGCAGGTCTAGATCCTCCTGTCTCGTGCCCAAGCCAAACTCTAATAATCTGCCTGTGTGACTCTGCAGTCATTGGCTGGAGAATGGAAAAAGCAACACTCCGACGTTATATATTCATTGTTGGAATGCCGGAATGTAACTACCAGTTGCCCTGCTGCTTACATATCTGGAATGATATCCTCAAACATGAACCGCAAATAGACTTTTTGTCGAGACACGCTACTGGTGTTCTTGGTAGCAAACCAATGGTGCGACACAATAGTACTCTTGCCTTTCTTTTCCTTTTTTTTTTTGTCCCACCAAGTAAAGCCTAGACATCACCCCCTATCGCGTCCAAATAAAGATACAAGGCTCTGATATCCGACCTGCCGAATTCGTTCTTGCGTTCGATCCCTAGGCACTGGGACGCGTTCCGTGTGTTGAGTGTTGGGACCGAGGCCACACCGGCTTTGTCACCTTCAGGTTTTAGAAAAGTACACACGTGGCGATTATTCGATAGCACCGTAGCATGTAGAACTATGCTGTGTTGTAGACATCGATCAGAGTAGTCTTGTCGGAATTTCCATAGAGTAGTCTCCTCCCAACGAGAAAGACTTGTCGAAAGTCCACGGCACTTGGCAAAGGGTTCAAGAAGTGTTAAATGTATAAACTCTTGAGAGTTTATACCCCACCTCAAATCTCATTCATTCTCCGATCCCGCAAAACTTCCTGGCGCTTGACTTCATGCTCCACGTCTTGAAGACGAGACTCCCACCCCGCCCAGCACTCGCTGCTGCCGAGCAGCCCCAATTCATACCAGCGTCGCACGAGACCGGCACTCCGGGCGCGAAGTTCTGATACCTCTTGAGCTTGCTGTTCTTGGATTCGTAGCAATTTCTCAAGACGCGGCTGGAGTTCGATCAGAGCGATCGAGGCTTTTGCGTCGGGGACGGGAAGGTCGTTCAGAGATGAAAGGCGCGACGAGGTTTCGGGGAATGCCGAGGCGTAGGATAAAACAATGGAAGCTAGGTTCTGCGTGCTCAGGTCCGCGGGGATGTCCTCTGGAGGCGCATCGTTGAATAGGTCGGGGAATCGCGTGTCTTTACACCGCGTGTCAAGTCAGTTATTGGGGTTGGGTTTGGAGGAAAAGCTAGACTCACAAAGCTGAAGGATGTCGTGAACAGCAGGCTTTGATTTACTCAGCGCGTTCAGGTCGGCTTCCAAGCGAGCGAGACGGCGGGCAGCAGTGTCGTCCAAAGAATCAGGTCTCGAAGCTGGAGTGGGCTGTCCAGTCCACTGAGAGTCGCCATTTAATAGGTACTCGAGCCGCCGGAGACGGCCTTCGAGCAGTTCGACGGTCGCCGACGCAATTGCAGTATTCTCGAGCGACATGGTTATCGGCTGTATATCGTTCGGTTCAAATGTTTTTGTTTGTCGAGAAGAGTAAACACGTTGAAGCTCCGGCGTGGACTTGGCGGTTCGTCATTAGCGCCAGGAGGTCTCCACCAGCAACATTGACGAACTACGAACTGTATACAGTAGTTATCCCATTCCCAGTAAATGTGATTATTTACTATAAAGCGTCTAAATTGCAATATCCGATCATTGTAATTCGTCAAGTCTCCACACACATGCCAATAATATGCTATAATTACTACCAAGTTTACACCCGTCAACAGAGCCCGTTACTGTCATAGTTAAGACCGTAATGTGATTTTGTACCGTATCATTTGCTGAGAAGACTTTTCCCGCCCACTTCCTGCATTTCCTGGTCTCGACTCGAGGCCCCGTCGTCAAACGAGTTGACCTCGTAGTCAAAAACGTTCACTTGGGAAGCGTCATTACCACTTCTGTTCGCAGTCAGTGTCTCGTTCACGTCCGACCACTCTTCATAAACCGTCTCGCCAGGCTCTCCCATTTCCTCATCGTGGTAAACACGATTGGCCGCGTCCAGCTCAGCTTTGAAGCTGATATTATCAGCGTTCACAAACTCCTGCAACAACATTAGCTTTCTCTGCTTGGTTCCCCGTGTTTTCCAAACATACCTGGAGGGCTGGAGGCATCAAGTCACTTTGAAAGGAAATGGAATTGGGATTTGCATAGACCAGGAGGACGTTACTAGAGTCACGCGCCGCCTTCAAGACCTCGATTTCTCGCACTTTTGTCGTTGTGAAACCGATGATGTCTGCATTTTTAGGCGCTGTGTTTTTCCTTTCACTGCTCGCGGCCTTGGCAGCTTGTTGTGTTTTAGCATCATCCGTTGAGAAACTGATTCGCCACCACTGCCATTCGTCTGTGTTTGCCTCCTCCATTTCGATCAGGTCCTCAGACCCGCTGCGACTGTTGCGCCTCAATACGTATGTCACATGGGGTGCCGTGCAAACACCCCGTAGAGTATAGGGGAAGTGTGGCGGTTCGCCAGGTGATGATGGGAACTCTGTCATTATCTTCGAGTAACTTCGAGTACTATCACGAGCTTCTTGCTTTTGGGCTTCGAGTTCTAAAAACGCACCAATTAGTTGTCTACCCAAAAATGAAAGATTTGGTAGCCTTACTCTGGAGTTTTTTTCCAAGACCAGCTGCTATCTCACGCAGCTGCTTGGCCACTCGTTCCCCATTATTAGCAAGCTCAGTGTTGTCTATCTCGGCAGTCCCCTCCGGCAGGTATCTCGGCAATGCAATAGTCGCTGCTTCAGCTGCTTTTTCTAACAATTCTTCATTCGTCATTCCAATTGGATTTCCCAATTTGGAACCTCTGTATAGCGCTGCCACGCTCTCGATCTCAAGGATTCTTTGTTGAACCTCTAACATCTTTAGCCGAACCTCATGAATCACGCCACGGGAGGTCTCCATGTAGCGGTCTGGGTAGAATGTGGAAGGAATTTTCACGTTGATCGGCACATTGTTAGCATTTCCTAGTTGTATTGTGAGAACCTCGGCCACATTGTCTAGCCAAACATCATCCAGTTCTTGTGCTGGCGCATCCTGCCAAATGGCCTCATCAAGAATATCATATAGAGTTTGGCCATTGGTAGTTGGTGCTAAAGCGCTGAGGACAAAAAACTCTTTGGAGTTTGAGTCGTCGAACTCGGACGAACCCGGCTGTCTCACTGCGCGAGAAGTGAATATCATGGATAATTGATTGTCTGGAGTTGCATTCAGAGCCGCATCTTGCCAGCCCTCGAGAAATCTCTCCACGCCTTTTTCTTGGTCATAGTGGTAGATGGGCTTTAGGCTCACAAGAGCATCAGTGCTGCCGAATGCACGTTTCGTCGAATCCAGAAAAGCCATCAGGCGTTGCGTTTCGTGGATCACGTCTTCCCAATCCTGGTATTCCGCGTACGGATCATCGAGGGACACTATTCTCGGCGCCTTTACGGGTTGTCCATTCCACCACTGCGCGTCGTGTCCGTAGTCGGGCAGAACCTTGTCCCTCAGCAAAAGGGCTTCGCGAGCAATTGGAATAGAATGCAAGATTGTCAAAAATCCTCCGACGAAAAGGGCATCTTGTGAAGGTCTAAGAAAGGCCGGTTCATTGTCACCGCGCTGGCGATCTTCTGGGTCGGGACTGATGATTTCCTCCCTGGCATTTTGATTGAAAAGGGTCATTCCCCATGCGTTCTCATCATAGTATTCCTGGTTAGCCGGTCCGAAATGAGAATCGTCTGTCGCTATGACACCGCTTTCCTGGTGGGTGGTGATATCCTGGCCGAGCGACATGGCCACTGCTTGTTGGAGCTCACGTTCTTCAAGCTGGGCCGCACTCAGCTTTTGACCGGAGGAGTCTGTTGGATAACCAAAGAGTTCAGATACGCTTTCATTGCAAATACAAAGTCAAACTGACCTGCGCCTGAGCTAGGCCGCCCCATTCCATTATTCTTTACATCACTCAATAGTTCGTTTGTGTTCATTCTGGATGGCGGGCGGGAAGGTGGCGCCGAGTAGCCCTTTCCAAGGACATCATCGGAATTTTCGATATTGAAGGCTAGGGAAACCGAAAGTGGATGATAAGTATAGATTGTAGCGATGACGGGGCGATGGGCATATCACTTACTCGGCACTGACTGATTGTTCTGAGTGTATGATACAGTGTCAAGAGCTCCCCATTCATTCTGAGGCTAGATCGTTTTTGTTGCATTAGCAAATGGTCGACAGGGTCCAGTTTCCAATGTATGTGTGTACCTGCTGATGTATCGCATCTGGGTTCTCGAAATACGCATTGATAGCCTTTTGTAGGTTTAGATTATGGACCTGAATACTCCCCGTCATATCCGTCAGCGCAGTTGCCGTAGTTTGCAAGGAGATACCGACTTTGAGGAAGTTTATCGTTTGATCCCGAGCGACGCCAGTGAAGCTTATAAAGTTGTTGATGTCTTCTTCTGCTGGTTCAGCGGCCATGATGCTGGCGGCCTCTGGCAGCTCGGAGCTCGATATGCACGGAGCTTTGCGCACACGAAGCCTTTAATAGGCAACATGCGCGGGCGGGTTGGTCGGCTTGTGGCGGAGGGAGAGAAGAGAGCGAGAGAAGACCTAGATGCGATCCATGGTGTCCTGTTGCGCAAACAGCGTCAAGTTGTGTCTGGTCTGGTCTGGTCTTGCTCTTCTTTCCCCACGTCGTGTTCCGCGGCGTTTGCATGATGGGCCGCTAAACCCTTTCGGGCAGAGCGTCATTGCCTGCGATTGCATCACCCCCACAACTACACATTATTGTTGCAAACAAAGAGTACATATCGTTTTATTTATTTGTTTGTTATTTCTTTTCTTCGTTTTTTTTTTTTTTTTTTTTTTTTTTTTT
>CVMT01000003.1:3107518-3140883 GCA_000985935.1 Talaromyces islandicus | reverse complement strand
TTTTTTTTTTTTTTTTTTTTTTTTTTTTTCAACTCGGAGTATATTATCAGTGGAGAATACGAAACATCCCACCACACTCTTCACCAGGATTTATAGTATGGTGAGTACCCTCCCAGAGGTTTGACAACATGGGATGTTCTGTGTAGCTTCAATAATGGTCACGAAAAATAAATTCTTAGATGCCTAGGTCAATGTATGCATATACGATGATATTATTACGTCATTCTCTCTGGGAAAGATCGTCAGACTCCCTGGACGACATTGCCAACGCAGACCTGGCAGCGCTTTTCTCCACCGCCGCAGCATCCTGACGGTGTCATTAGTTATGGATAAGAACAGAGATATCGATCTGGGCTGGGATATCTTACCACCGACAGCAACACACTCAGTACTAGTGCTATATAATGTGCCTTCGTGCGGCATGCCAAAGGCTTGCAGAGCTACCACGACAAGCAAAGCGAGGATAGAAGACTTCATTTCCAACTTCAACTTGTTGATGTAGGAGTATGTTCAAAGGGCAAAAACGAAGCGCGTTCTCTCTCGGAGCTACGGATATCGACAGAGTCTACGCATATATAGACATTTTACGTCTCCTTCTGGAAAGGCTCAGTTCTGTATAAGAAAACAAAGAGCTGCATATTCACCTTAGTCAGTGTGAAAGATTGTCAATGTGTCTGTGTCAGCTAGACTTCAGTCGAAACAAACCCATGCTTTTGGGGTTTTCTATTTTCAGACCACTCTCGCCATTTGTCCTGGATTTATCTTTGGCGGAGAATGCAAGGTTTCATCGATTTGAATAATCACCGAAGTAGCCAACCGCCATTTGAGAACCATGCGGTCTGTGTCCATTACATCTCGTAGTTAATTGTACAGACCTGCCCACCTAGGCTTAGCCGGCGTGGAGAAGAATCTGCTGTTTTGCGGGGAAGCCCCACACCCCATCAAGGAACAAGAGGAGGATTGCAGGGAGGAACTTGAATGCTGACAGATGGCAGGCATAGTTTTTGGTCCTTACAATGAGTATGGCCTAATTTAAAACGTAAAAATGTACGTATTCGCAGAAAATTGGGTCTGATTTGGCACATGCCGGGGTTGTGAGCGGATGGCAGGGGGGTGTTCCTGATGCCGATCGACTAGTCAGCTTCCCCTCACCTGCAACCGAGAACGCAGCTTTCCTTCCTCCGTTCGTCATTTGACTGCATACATGTTTCCTTCTATATTCTTTTGTCCTTGATTCTCGAGATTGCAGCTACACCGAGCCAGTCACGCCTGCAGCTGTCGCTCGGTTGATTGATCCACCATGAAGCTGCGTCGTCCACCGTGGCCATGTGCGGCCCCCAGTGCTGTGATACGCAGGCTGTCCAGGAACATACACTGGCCGCTCAATGGCTTTCAGTCGCGGTATACTCGCGGATTACTGACACAGAGCTATGCTCGGGGCCCTGACCAGGTGCGTTTCCAAAGACCCCAATTTCCGCTAGTCTTGGATGGCGTCGTTGATATCGAAAAAACACAGCCACCTTTGATAGAGAAGACTATTCCGGATCATTTTTCTTCTGTTGTTCAGCGGTTTGGAGATCGGACGGCGTATGTGGTTTTGTCCCCTACACAATACGTGGTTCAGGCTGACATTGCTTGCGCTCTAGGGTAGTTTCGCGACACCAGAATGACCGTCTCACATACGACACGCTGGATCGCATGAGCAGCAGCCTCGCTCGGGGCTTGATGTCCATCGGGGTTCAAAAAGGTGACCGTGTGGCTATCATGCTGGGCAACTCTATAGAGTATGCAGTGGTGCGTACATGCGACCGTCCTCTTACAAGACTGAAAGCATCCTGACAACACCGTCCAATCCCTAGGCTACATATGCAGTTTTCAAACTGGGAGCCATACTAGTACCACTAAATCCCTCTTTCAACGCAAACCAAGTCGTCGCCGCACTGAGCCATCTACGGACAACCCATTTAATCATCAGTGCCGAGGCGGATTTACCGAGACGCCCGCCTCGCGATAATACGCCTTTGATCAAACATATCGTCCCCGATTTGCAGACAGCACATCTGCATTCAGAACTAGTTCCGACCCTCAAACATATAGTCATCGTCGACAACTCTGCTGGGCGGGTTGATACGGCCGCATATAGTCCCCTCACGCCTTATACTTCCATTTTGTCTAGCTTGCGACCTGATGGAGACCCATTGCCACCTCAAAACCTCTCCAATAACGACGTTGTAAACATACAATTCACTTCCGGAACCACGTCGATCCCCAAAGCGGCATGTCTGACGCACCGATCAATCCTCAATAACGGTGCACATATCGGAGATCGAATGCTACTAACAGAGAACGATATTGTCTGCTGTCCACCACCACTTTTCCATTGTTTTGGTTGCATCCTAGGCTACATGGCTACGGCAACACATGGGTCTGCCATTGTATTTCCGTCAGAATCATTCAACAGCCTGGCCGCCCTTGAAGCCGTGCGCGAAGAAAAATGCACGGCGCTCTACGGTGTTCCGACCATGTTCATCGAGGAACTAGGCTTGCTCGAAAAAGGCGAAGTGCCGTCCGACGGATTCCAATATCTGCGCACCGGCATCGCAGCCGGAAGCAGCATTCCCGCCGAACTCATGCGAAAGCTACACAGGACTCTGAACCTCACCGAACTCACAATCTGTTACGGAATGACCGAAACCAGCCCAGTATCGGCCATGACAACGACTGATGACCCAATGGAGAAGCGAATCAACACTGTTGGACGGCTCATGCCACATGTTGAAGCGAAAATTGTCAACCCCGCGGACAGCAGCCAAGTCCTGCCAATCGAGACGAAAGGCGAGTTAGCCGTGAGCGGCTACCTGTTGATGAAAGAATACTGGGGTGCCCCGGAGAAGACAGCCGAGGTGATGCTGCCGGACGAGAATGGCAAGATATGGATGCACGTGAGTATTCTCCGACATATATTCCGTTGATAAATCTACAACCCAAACTGACAAAATGGATAGACTGGCGACGAAGCAAGCATGTCGCCTGACGGCTACATCACCATCACCGGGCGTATCAAAGACCTGATCATCCGCGGCGGAGAGAACATCCACCCCCTCGAGATCGAAAACTGCCTCCTTGCTCATCCGGCTGTTTCAGAGACTTCTGTGGTCGGGGTTCCAGACGAAAAGTACGGTGAAGTCGTTGGCGCATTCGTGGTACCCTCTACTGCAGCTGCAGCAGAGAAGACGGGGCTTAGTGACGAAGTGCTCACTGAAGAGCTGAAGACGTGGGTAAGGGAGAATTTGAGCAACCATTTGGGTGAGTAGTTTCTTTTTTATTTTTTGATGCCCTGGATAAACCCATTGTTATGGAAGAAAAGAATATTGGCTGATTCAATCAACATTTCGATAGTGCCGAAATACATATTCTTTATCTCCAGCTCAGACCTTTTTCCAAAAACCGCCAGCGGCAAAATTCAAAAATACAAGCTCAGGGAAACTGCCATACAGTTGTTGAAGGAGCGATAGGAAATTGGGCCTCCTGCAAGAAGGTGAATCCTTGTACAAAATATGATCTTGTCAGGTGGAGCTATATCTATAATTTTATAGAAGGGGAAAAAAAAATACTATATACTAGAATACAAAGTTATGGATCTTTGTTTTCAATTCCGCCTGGCCTGGCAGTAATTATTTACACTGACACTAAAATTGCAGAGGACGAAGTAACATACAGACCCACAGGTCATGCTCAGCTTCTTTCTGGAGGAAGATGATTATGTATCTTTTGCATCCTCCAAGCACCGACTGTGTCAACCTCACCAAAGCCATCGAGTGTGATATCTGGTTCTGTCCCCTGGTCAACATCGGGGCTGCAACACTCGATCCTCCTCATCGACCGATCTTCTAAAGCATCTTCGATTGTGATACGCAGTTCTGGGTCCGGGTGCAGCATCTTCAAAACCAGGCGGTGCAATCCGTTGCCAGGTAGAGCCGCAAAGGCAGGGCCACACAAAGGGAATTCTCTCTTGGTGATTTTCCCTTTTGGGTTCCTCAACAAGAATTTATGCCAGCCAGCTAGGAATTTTGCATATTCAGCGTCTTCCGGCTTTGCAGTTTGCCATGGTATTCCATGGAAGAATAGCGTTATGCATACGATCGCACACGACCACACATCGAGAGAACGGGGATCATAATCACCTGATCACATTAATTGACATCTCAATGAACAGGTAAGTGATACATACCATTTTCAGATACGACCTCTGGAGAGATATAAGGCAAGCTTCCACAAATTCCTGGAGTACATTTTCGAGTCCCATCCATGAGTTTTCCACACTGTCCGCCTGCACTTCTTAACCCAGGATGTATGCCGGAAAAGACTTCAGAAACGCCAAAATCTGTGATTTTCAATTGCCCCTCGGCCGTAATCAGTAAGTTTTCTGGTTTGATATCACGGTGTGCGATGCCATGTTGATGCAAATACGCCACACCTCGGAGCAATTGCTTGAAAAAACAAAGGTTATCTTCTTCCCCGAGATAACCTTTTTGAATGAGTGAGTATAGCTCTCCCCGGTCACAATGCTCCATGACATGGTTCCATCGCCCGTGGTTCCTGCAAAGGCGAATTGTCTTCACAATATTTGGATGTTGAAGGCTATTGGCAATGCTAAATTCCGATTTGATCTTTTGTTCGAATTCTCTTTTGTCTTCATTTCGACCGCATTTGCGGAACTCCTTGACGGCATATCGAACATCCTTCGGGCCCCCCTTTTTGTAGAGGATTCTCACCGTGGCCGTTGTGCCCTTTCCAATTTCCTTTCCATGTCTTCCAGGCATCCGCCTTCCACTGCAATATTCGCGGCTTAGTTCACATGATTCAACATTGAAGTCTTCGGTCAGTTCTGCGCTCAGCCGCCGAGACTTTGATCCTGCACCGACTCTGGCGGGGATGGCAAAATCGGGAGTGTCCCTGTGCTGAAGAGGGCAACCTGCTGTTGGCGACCGAACTATCTTCTTTGGCGATGGTCTTGGACGTGGGGGGGCAGCAAACTTGATTTTGTGACTGCCCGCCGCCTTTTGAAGAGGCGACGTTGTTTGGCTGGGAGCTGGGCTGGCAGTCATACCAGCTTTTTCTGTTGGTGATATAGATTCAAAAGGAATGGATAAGCTGGAGGAATCTGACTGCAATTGCGATTCCTGGGATTGTTGACTGACAACTTCTCTATAAACGCTGATGCCGTCCCTCGAGGTCTTCTTTGTTGGGCGATAGTAGTTGTCACGTCGAAAGAAGCTTCTGATTGATGATGTAGATTTTCTTGAAAGAGACGACCGGGTTTGTGGCCTTGAAGCTGTCATAGGACTAGAGTCGGTAGCGGGCGGTGCCAGTTTCGAATGGTCTTGTTGGTGTGGGGATGAGGGCCGAAGCATAAGAGGCTCTGCGCTGGCATGATATCGCAGCGAGAGCTTCTTGGGCTTGGGGGGAGACAGGGCTAGCGCCTCTGGACAGAATGTCGGACACGATGGCACAACAAGCATCTGTGAGGTGTGAATGGTGCCGCATGCAATCGACTTGGAGAAGCTCTCTAGTCGAAGACCAGAGGTGGTTTCAGCCAAGCCATGGTATAGTAACCCCTCCGAGCAAGGGCCGATACTATGTTGCTGGTTCGAGCCCAATTGAGTCTTGGACATAGGACTCAGCAGCATCTTGAATGTGGTGCTGAGATAACTGTAGGAGACGAATTGAGGATTACTTTGGAAAGTAACGAGAGACGATTTTGTGAGTCTGATTCAAGCTAGGTGAAGAGAAAGAGGGCTGATAGACTAGATAAACATTGACATTGAGGTGAAATAAAAATGAACAAAAACGCATGGAAGCGAGTGAGGACGGGTCTCCAGAGGAGAGAGGGGGGTCTGAGAGGTTCTGAGTGAACATGATGAACAGAGAGAGAATCCTAAAATATAAATACTAAATATAAATATAAATATACACGCGCACCTGCCCCGTCGACAAGCCTCACGTCCAGGCAGGAGCGACCCGAGCAGTCTTCCTCGGCGGCGCCAAGACCCGCCCGTCTTGCCAAGAGCCCGCCAAGAAGCCTCTGTTTGGGGAAAGAATGACTGTCCTGATTGTCGCTGCGTGAACTTACTGTATTTCTAGGCTCCGGCGATTACTATTACTAGGACGACAATGCTGGGGATGGCCATTCACCTGCTGCCTGGGACGCGTCAATGCAGACGATCGAAGATCATCACTTCCCATGCACCGCACACACGTACGCATGCGACATGGCATTATTAACACCGTTTAGGGTTCTGTGCAAGGGTGAGTGAGCATCGAATAAGTTTCAGGGTTGCGTTGCAGGCGCCCACCAGAGCGATCAGAGTCAGCTTGCGTGCTGTGCAGCTGATGCAAAGCAACACTTGAGGTCTGAAAATGGGTGATGCAGTCAGCGTCGTAGCCTCGATTGAGATGTGCCGCCAAGCCCTAGTTATCGTGCGTACAACCCATTCGCAGATCAGGGGGCCGAACCTCCCCGCAACCACATAAAGTGAGCACTCGGTCTCAAAAGAAGGAAGTCGTGCGCTGTCTGACCTATTGAACGCCTATGCAGATCCCGTGTGGCTCGAAATGATGCCAAGCCTATCAATAATGCCCTAGTCGCTATGATATACGGCAGATGTCTCCAAACCATAAACCTTAAAAAGGCGTCCAGGGGGCGGCTCAGTGCACTTCATGACGAGGCATTCACTTGTAAAGTTTCCCCTACAGAGCAATGCATTCTCAGCACTGTGCGTAACTGCCAAGGTGCTCCGCCTCGCATTCCTCCCTGCTGCTACTGACCTGCGCACTGGGCTTGGTGCTTTGCCAAGCCTAGACAGGACAGCGGAACGCGGCGGATGATTTTCGTGTCCAGAGAGAGCTACGTGTTGTGTAACAATACGGTAGAAAAGTCGGACATCGCAACAGTTAAACTTGATGCCTAGGACTATCATTTGAATCTTGATATCATAGACTCCCATGATCAACGTAGCATCATTAGCATTGTTGACGCAGCGCCACCGGGACTCGGGGATACATGGGGATATTTTGAAATTCCCGGGGAAAATCATGTTCTGAAAGAAGCTTAATTAATTGCCGGTGGACTTCAACAGGTTTTTGTTGCTGCCGTGCGTTCTTATACCCATTGGTAGATCACTCGGCGAATGCTGTCCAAAATAGTGCTTCTCATGATCAAGCCATCAGCACTTCAATGGGATTTCTCAAGCCTTTTAGGCTGTGAGCACACCGTACATGTGGAATGCGTCGAAACACACCCTTGTCGGCCGTTTCCTGCATGAAATGCTGCCACTCAAGAGTTTGAGTCCATTGACGCCACGCATTTTTACTCTGGAAGCTGGCCAGCAACAAGTATCATGCATTTCCTGGCTGGATGTTCCTCGCGGGCGCCCAGGCGGCGCCATCTCAACTGGAATGGCCTCAAAAACGAGTAACGTAGGGACTTTGATTGGCGTGCTCTCGCACTTCTGCGAGAAGAGTGTCTAACTGATGGCGTCTTTCCTCGAACCCCCCAGCAACTAAATTTTCCGATTTCAAATTGTAGGCCATCTGTGATGCAAAGAAGAACATTATACACGCCAGCGGCTTCTCCTTTTCGCGCCGAGAGGCCTCATCAGTTAGAAAATGGCGTGCCTTGTGAAACAACATAATGATGGGTAATGTTTCTCGTTTTCACAATCGATCGTGCTATGTAAACAAAAGTTGATGGGCCAAGGCCAGCAAGATAAGTAGGTATGACCTGGAGCCACTCTTCCGAGCCTTCCTAAGTTTAATGCCGGAAAATCGTAACCGTGGTTGACATTTGGCTTTTTTGTACAACGGAGTCTCTCTAGTGATACCAGGCTCAGTGTCCAGCCCTAAAACCAATTCCCTGTTGAATACACACAGCCGAGGCAAGCCATTTCTTCATTGGCTAGGCTGATTAGCAAGGCCATGGTAGACATGTGTTGGAAGATACGTATGTACCTACTTTCTGCAGAAGCATTCTCGGGGCGCTTTCTGGCTCGGCCTATTTTTGCAAACTTTGTAGCCAAGGCACACGACTCTCAGCGAACGCCTCTGTTTGGGGTCTCAACTTGGTCTCATGCAAATGAAAATCGTCCACCGTGCCAATGCGAAGGACACTTATTCCTGGATATCCCGAGCTAACACGGTACAGCAAAGAACCACATGTTGCACAGAAATTATTCGTCACCGTATTTCCCGAGGCAATGGTATGCGTTCGTTGAAATGTCTTCAAATTATCACGCCCACGGACATATTGCAGGTGCGAATTGGCTATTGTAAAACAGGATGAGAACATCGATGCAGTTATCTTATGACAGTCTTTACAATGACAGATGAAGGTGTTGACTAAACCAGGGCCTTCAGTTGGCTAGAGAGTCATAAATGTTAGAATCAGAATACCAGAAATCGATCGACTCTCATATCAAACCTACAAATGCCAGCTGAACAGCACCACAAAAGCATGTCGCTGTCGCCGTTACTGTTGCCCCGTCTTCATTCTCTGCCGGCTTTGGCGAAGGTATCGTCAGCTCTTGTGTGGTCGACATGCTTATTCTTTTTTTCGTATTTGGAGAGGTATAATTGATCATCCACTGGATGTACCCCGGTCTTTCACAAACTCCTGCTCAGGGCCTCTTAATATCATTATATTTGTAGACTTGCAGTGACTAACTTGTGCTTATAAAGCAAACACCCTGAACCTGCTTATAAATCATGAACTGACTACAAGTCACCTTGTTCGATATGTTAACCATAATATATTTGGTCTATCATAAACCTCATTGGGAAACTTACCGGGTGTATGTGGAGCCGTCAATGGCCAGGCACTCGCGAGGAGGACTGCTTCGCCCGGAGTCACGGAGCTTGCTCCGGAGTTGCGGAGTTCGCCTGGTGGATGTGACGTTTCCCTCCTAGCGAGATGTTGTTTCTCGAAGGTCTAGAATCAGTGAGAGGGCAAGAACGGGCGCAATGGCTGCCAGCGTTGACAAACCAAGAAAAGAAACGCCCTGTGACATACTACGCCCAAGGCTAGCGGAGCACGTCACTGTACAATGGAAAGCTCGCCATTTGGGTAAATGTGAAGCCAATGACGCTTTAAAAGTCCTGTATTCCAGTTTCCCCTGTCAGATGTTCTGCCGAATCCTTGTTATCTCGGTCTTCGCAAATTATCCATTCGGGTTCCTCCTCATCAAAGTACCGTTCTTGCGCCTCGTTCCAGTCATCGTACTCCTCATTTTGATCGACTTTCTCATAGTCAAAATCGTAATCAGCGCCTTTAAGGAAACGCATCTCCATCTCCCAGCGCCAGCGCTTCTCTCCTTCTTCCTTGTTGGCCGGTATGTCCTCCTTGTCTTCGGCAACGATCTCGCCATTGGGCCCTTGCCTGTAGCTCAGCATTGCATTTGGGTCAGGATGGGCAAGAGCATCCATCTTCGCCTCTGATCGAAGGAGGTCGGCTTGCAATATGCCGGAGAACCCTTTGGCACGTCCCTCGGATTCCCTCTCGGCGGGGGTCTGGAAACGCCTGATTAAACGGTCGTAGAGTAACGGGTCTAGTAGCAGCTGCTGTTAGTTCATCGCTGTTTCAAGCTGCGAACATCAGAGTGTGGGCGAGAATGGAGCGCGCGGACCAGCCATCTCGAGATCAGCAGAAAAATACTCTGGGTGCTGATCGAGGAAACGCTTCCGCCGATTCTTGACCTGTACGGAAGCAGGAGGCTTCAGTCGAGATGAGGTGGGTGGCGAGGAGGCAGACATTGCGTCTTTTGGTGTGTTCTCAGGGATCCCAGAGTCTATTGGGAAGAAGGGCATGTTGAAGCTGTGATAATAATAAGTAGTCGCGTCGCAGAGTTCTGTCTGGGAAGGCGCGATCAACGGGGTCTAGTGACGTACGGGGCCGGTGGGTCTTTCCTCCCCCACTGTCGCATGTAGATGTGTTTTGTTGTTTACACGAGACGCTCTGGACTCCTGGGCTTCTCCTGGTTACTGTTGAAAGATTTTTCATTGATACATTCATCGTTCTGAACATATATTGTGCTCTGTCGCCCAAATTTTTTGCACCCATTGCGTTGACGCTCTTGGGTCACGTCTCCAAAAGTCCTACCAAGGCTCGAGCTGATCAGGAAATACCCTCGAAGACAGAAATGCGCGACAATGGTGTGCTATGATCTCGCGAAATCTGTGGCAGTGATTCCTCTTGCTGCTGTCTACTCCGTGGTATCGCAGCTTGCTTTGGCACCAGTCTATGGATCGACTCCGGCACGCGTGTATCATCAAGCTCTGTGCTCTACTGCTGTGCTGACTGGCTATCTTCTCGGGTCTCGCTTCTCTCAGATATTCCACAAGGGACAGAAGTTTCTTCCAGCGCTTGCCTTTGCAATACCCAACATTCAGTTCTTTCTCTTTCAATACAGCTCTCAGTGGGGAAACCCAGCTGGGCCGCTGTTGACCGAGCTCTGTACTATTGCGCCGCTGGTTCTTCTTTCTGCAGCTGCTTCATCCACCCTCTTGAAAAGTTTAAATCTACGGCAATACGGTGCAGTGATTGCCGAAATTGTACCTCCTATTGGGGGTCTGCTCTTCTTCAACCTTGTACACGCCACAATTCAGTCTGCAATACCCTTACAACTTGATTCGACGTTATCCATCACCAGTTTTAGGTTGCAAATTGGAACTGCAGCGCTGTATACTATCGCACTCCCTCGAAGCCAATTTCGGACTCTTTATGCATTAACAGCCGTGTTCTTTTCCCTAGCGTTCAGTGTATACATGCCGTTTGCATGTACAGCGGCAAAACTAAACTCGAGGCTGCAAGAGATCAATTACTCCCTTGTTGACCGGCAAGAATCACTCACTGGGTATATATCCGTTTTGGATAACATGCAGGTTGGGTTCCGGGCCATGAGGTGTGATCACAGCTTGTTGGGTGGGCAGTGGACCAACTGGCACTCTGGTTACAATCCACGTGTATCAGATCCAATATATGCTGTTTTTACCATGTTGGAGTCTGTTAGGCTGGTTGAACCTGACAATAATAGTCCAGCGAAGAAAGACGCGGAAAGCAATGCACTCGTAATGTATGGGTATCTGAATACAGTTTCCTTGGGGAGTTCGCTGACTTATTGCTATCCAGTGGACTGGGAATAGGTACTACGCCTGCTGCACTGATCCAACACGGCATCGATACAACAATTGTCGAAATCGACCCGATTGTGTACAAGTTTGCTCTTCAGTATTTCCAGTTCCCGAGAAACCACACTGCGGTCATCGACAACGCTGTTACTTTCGTCGAAACTGCACAACGCCAAACGCAGCAGTACGACTATATCGTGCACGATGTGTTTACAGGCGGTGTAGAACCCATTGAGTTATTCACTCTGGAATTCCTGCAGGGGCTATACGCGCTTCTCAAGGATGATGGTATTGTGGCAATTGTTAGTCGCCCCTGTTCCCACTTATAGCCTCTATGTCTCTGATTTTGGGAAAAGAACTACGCAGGTGATCTGTCCTTACCAGGCGCAGGATTGATCGTTCGTACAATTAGAAGTGTCTTTCCTCAATGCCGTATCTTCCGCGAGAATGATGGTCTAGAAAAGTCTGACACGGACCCTCTAGGGTTCACCAACATGGTCATTTTCTGCAAAAAATCGTCACAGGCACCTCTGACGTTCCGCGCCCCAAACGAAGGCGACTACCTAGGTAGCAAATCCAGGGAGTCCTACATGTATCCTCAACATGAAATTGATCCCAAATTATTCGACGGAGCAAATGACATGACAGACCAACAAATATTACAAGTCGGCAAGACGAGTCTGATTGAGGCCTACCACCTGCAAAACGCCATCGGTCATTGGAATATCATGAGAGGAGTCCTTCCTGCCAAAGTGTGGGAGAACTTCTGATCGTGTACATTGATTTTTACATACATATTATCTATCACGCACCGCAGTCTATTTCGACAATATCCTTTATCGTTCTAAAATATACTCTTCTCTCCAGTCGTGAGGTTCTTCCGGATAAGCTCGACATCTGTGTCCCCGAATCCGAGGGCTGTCTTCAGATATCCCTCTGCACCGCCATACTTCTTTTCGATGAGTTCTAAGGTGGCAACCATATTCTCCTTTCGAGCTGAAAACATCCGTTTTACGCCGGCTTCATCTGCATTGGGCCCCATTTCCTTGAGTGCTTTCCCAGCAAGTGCAGCCCTTATCTTGGGATCAAACGCTGTTTCTGTAAGCGCATACTCATCTCCAACAACATCATATTCCTTTACTCCAGCTACCAGCAGCAAGAGCGCTACTATGACTCCCGTCCTGTCCTTTCCAGCTGTACAATGGACTAAAAAGGGCTTCTCGGGCTGGTCGCGCACATGCTCGAAAATCACCTTGTATGCGCCTGCCCCGTCCTGAAGGATTTCGGTATATGCAGCGACAAAGCCTTCGGTGCCATTGTCTGACATGTAATTAGCCCACCTTTTGGCCAGGGCTTGCGGGCTCGCGTCTGTCTCGGGGAAGACTGGTCTATGTAGCACAGTGATATCCTCAGCAGACGTGAGTAGGCTCGGTGCATTATCCTTGCGCAACTCGACATTTGACCGAAGGTCGTAGACTGTATGCACGCCCAAGTCCTGGGTGAGGGTTTTGAGACCCTCGGCTGTGACGCGGGTTGGCAAAGCCGAGCGGAAAATGAAGTTTCGTCGCGTTGAGGACGAGTCTGAGATCGAGTAGCCTCCTATGTCGCGGAAATTGGGTATCCCGTCGACATGAACAAAGGGAGGATTTGACGCCGAAGCCATATTATTGAACGGTACGGGGTATGTCCACACGTGAATGATATCTAAGTCTGGGGTTGGGAGTTTTTTTTTGGTTGTTGATTCGTTAGATGATAGCCTATGAAATGCAATTTGCGAAGCAGATTTCACATGCGTGGGTTCTTCAACCACCACTAGTTACAACTGATTTAGCCAATGTTGTCAATTGTTAGCGCGGGGTATGAACTAGTCGTACCAACATCAAAACCGGCATAGATATTATGTCAATTTTTGTACCCTCTTCAAGGTTATGCCACCTTTCTTGGCTTTCCCTAAAGAGACTCGCATATGCTGAAGCCAATTTGCATGTATCATTGTATCGACGCTCCTAAACTTGGCATTTTTGTCTAAAATTTCCCCCAAAGACCAATAGTGATGCTAACAAGACGTACACGAAGCTCTGGCAGATGATACTAATCAGAAGGGTATCATATAGTATAATGTGGTATAGCTACAAAAAAAGAAAAGAAAAAGAAAGAGATAAAAATGAAAGATAAAAGGTCTGAACACCCAAATTTAAAGGAGCCAATCTCAGAAGAACTCTCTTTTCCTGGACATTTCTCATTGAGCCAGACACATATTAGTATGTAAATGGTTTTCTTTTGTCTTTTTTTCTTGTTTTTTTTTTTTTTTGGTGTGTACTTTGGAGATCCAAACTAGTTAGATGAACCCGGGGCAGGACTGCTACGGGGACTGCCGCCGGGCTTTTTGACTAGTCCAGCGAAAAAGTTTGCAAGCGCTTGGTTGTGTGCCTTTTCATCAGCGGCAGAGGCTGGGGCGGTCTCTTTCTTTGGAGTGCGATTGGCCTCGCGTTCCTTAAAAAGGGAAAAAACCGTTAGTAACGATTGCCGATGGAGAAGGGGAAAGGACTGGGAGAAACTAACCTTGAGCTTTCTAAGCATGTCATCAGCATCGACTTGGATGCCACCCATGTTGAACTGCACCGGCCCAATATGCTCATTAACGCGCCCAGACTCTTCCAGATCAGGAGACATGTCCAGCTGTTTGGGAGCCTTGTTTGCCGCTCGGTCCTTTTCTTCATCCGCCTTGAGTTGTTCCAGTACTTCAACCTGTTGGCCCAAGAATCCCTGCATATCCTGCGTCTCAATCTCAACCTGGCTTCTATCCGCGTGCGTATTGCTGCCGGGGGCTCTTAAGTGTTGTTTTGGATCTTTAATCGTTTGCTCATATATCACAACGGCACTTGTACCATCCTCAACTGCGGCTGCGGCAGGGTCGGAGGAATCCTGGGCTTCGCCCCTGGCAGATCCATTTGCCAAAGGGTGTGACGACTCTTGAATCTCAATTGACCAGGCGTCCCCAACGCCTTCAATGTCGAATCCTTCTCGGATGATTCGAATTTTGCCCCAAGAATCCCAATTTGCCGGCACCAAAATCTTATCTCGGTCGATCACGTTGTGCTTAAGGGATTGTCTTTTCAATAGCGAATGAATACTTAATGACGAATGGATCAAACTTTGTAACGAGTTTGCAAGAAAAGGTGTTGTGTAAATGAGTGAAGCGCCGTCTTAGGTATAGTTAGCACAGGGAAGGTAGAACCGAGGAAAAGAGACTAACGTTTGAGGAGAACAGTTCTCATAAATTGAAGAATGAAGTCAAATTCTTCTTCTCTCCATCCATTCTCCTTTTCCAGTTGTTCTATCTTATTGGCCTAGGATCCAGCGTTAGTTGATGAGCTGTATACTTACTCGGAATGGCTCGACCTACCCCTTGACAGACAACACACAGAGGAACTCCCAGACCTTCGTCCCACTCGCCAGGTCCTAACGGTATCGTCACTGGTCCTCCAGAGTTCGCGACACCCTGAGCCGAAGAAGAGTCAAGTCCTCTTTTCTTATCTTTCCACTCGCTCATCACTTCTTCCATGACAATCTTAGTCTCATCGTCTAGTGAGATCAGCACAGAACGAAGAAGCCGAATCCATTCACGTAATTGGCGAAGCCAGGTCCATGGAGACGACCAATCAAGCAATACAACGATTAATGTTTCCGGAATCGATTGTGGTGTCAAAAGGGGCCGCAAAAGAGGTGCAAATGAGGACGAGGGGTCGGAGAGCATGTAGATAGAGAGGCGTGCAAGGATATCTGTCCATAAATATTAGCGGGTCTTCCAACAGCACTTCCTCGCAACGTGAGCAGTCCATGACCGCACCTTCTTGATCAGCATCGAGAACATCTTGGTAGGTGTAGCCAAGCGCAAATTCGTTCGCAACAGGGGCCACTTTGCCCCTTCTCCTTTCGTTGGGCAATTGCGGATCGGATGGATCAGACGATAGTGTTTCCAAAAACTCCCTTTGGCTTTCAGGCGTGCCTCCTAAAAAATAAATAAAGAGAATACGCCGATCAGTATTCTGTTGGTAGAACGATTCGTGCCACGATCACATACCCAAAACAACTATATTCTTCTCTGGAAGACGCTTTCCACTGGCCACATTATCCAGCATCGACGACCAAATATTCTTCTTGTTGCCATCTTTACTGCTCGGCCGGCTCGCCGGGCCGCCAGAATTCTGAGGTTCGGTAGACATTCGCGACCCGATTCCTACCAGCTGAAGAACAGCTTAGACCATATCCAAAACAGAGTTTCAGCAGTATGAGATGGTTGAGGCACGGCACGTTCGAGGTCGGGGGATCGGTATTCGATATTCAAAGCGCGAACTGCAAAAATACGGCAGTCCAGGTTCAGGGGAGGTCAAACTAGACGCAGGATCTCTTCTGGGTCTAAAAGCGGTGGGCGTTGCTTCTGCGATTGTGCGTGGTTAGTGGCCGGGAAAATACAACTCCAAAAAAAATGTGTCAATCTGGCGCTGTCGCGGTGGTCAGTCTGGCTCAATAAAGGTGTTGGATTCGAGACGAGCCCCCGTACGTAAACAGGACCGACCTGGGCCCGCTGGTCCCAAACGGGTGGGTCGCCAGTCCGCGCGCGCTTTGTGGCTGCACCTTGCCAGCAACCTTGGAACTCTGTTCTTCGAAAATATTTTGCTTTGCAGAAGAGACGGCGCCTCATTTGATTTATCATAAAAGCTGCGACACAACAAAAGAAGTAAAAGAAAGCATCATGAACGCGATCCGCCAAATACAGGCACTCAACAAGCGCGAACTTGAGAATGCAGTGTGAGTTCTTCCATCGATCCACGAACTACTCCATGAATCTGACATTTCTGTTTCTTTTCTGCAGACCACCTGAAGCTTCATGGCATGCCGACTACCGCGACTCAGCGTACATAAATATCGGTGGCCTTCCCTTTGACCTCTCGGAAGGCGATATCGTTACGATTTTTTCACAGTTTGGCGAGCCTGTGCACGTGAACCTTATACGGGATAAAGAGACGGGCAAGAGCAGAGGGTTCGCATTCCTCAAATATGAAGACCAGCGCAGCACAGACCTTGCTGTGGACAATCTCGGGGGCGCAACAGTCATGGGCCGCGTTCTTCGAGTTGATCATACCCGATACAAAAGGCGCGAAGACGAGGGCGAGGAAGACAACGTTGCCTCGTTGATGGGCCCTGCTGTCGGAACTTCCAGAGAGAAACGCGATGATACCGACGAGAGAAGGCGTCGGAGAAGAAGTGATGCTGATGAGAAGCCACGGCCTATGCTTAAAGAGGAGGTGGAGCTTGCTGAGCTCCTGCGCAATCACGATGAGGAGGACCCGATGAAGGAGTTTCTTGTCCAGGAGAAGAAGGAAGAAGTCGCTCGAGCTCTAGAAGAACTCAAGTCCAAAAGTAGCAGGAGACACCGACGGTCAGACGAACACCGCGAACGCTCTTCCAAACACCGCCATCATCGCCACAGACGAAGCGAGAACAGATCTCGGTCACGGGAGAGGTCTCATAGGGATCGAGGCGAAACCAGTCGTCGAGACCGAGAATA
The DNA here is from genome assembly GCA_000985935.1 of Talaromyces islandicus. Classification (NCBI taxonomy): domain Eukaryota; kingdom Fungi; phylum Ascomycota; class Eurotiomycetes; order Eurotiales; family Trichocomaceae; genus Talaromyces; species Talaromyces islandicus. The sequence continues at coordinate 3,124,130 of CVMT01000003.1, read as the reverse complement.
TCGCGATCGATCGGACTATGCTGATCGCAGGTGAAAACAGACACAAATGGTTGAAAACTTCATTGGTTATTATCTATAACTTCTACTGAGATGATCCTGCTCTTCCAAGCATTTCCAAGGAATGAAACGACCAAAATGCGAATATCCACCAAAAAAGTCACAATTGTTTAGTAACCCACAGAAAAGCGTTTTAGGCTTGCATCTTGCTTCTCAGTTTGTTCTGAGCTGGGTTGCCTTGAAGAACCGCAAAAAGATCGGTGTTTGCGCCGGGCTTCATGCCTTTTCACAACTGTTTAGTGAAGAAAGGACGGGTTTACTCGCCAATGCCATGCGTCAATGCGCAAGCGTGTTAAATATCGAGTTCGGTTATGAGCACCGGTGACTCATCCGCCTCCCAAATACCGCTTCCAGCCACTTCTGATGCAAAACCGTTTTCCATCTTCCCCTTCATGAATAACGAATTTCTCCCAACGACCATCTCGCCCAGCACCAACTACCAGGATCGTCTGGTCATTTGTCCAGCCGAGAACACCTTTGGATGGCTGTCCGACGGATGATCCTAGTGGGGGGATATATGGTGCTCCGGTAGGGAATTCATCGCCGATTTCGAAATGAGCATTTGCAAATGAATATATATCTGAAAATACCCTTGGAAGGAGGGGAATCTTGCCGAGAAATCCCCATTTCTGGTTTATTCCTTCCTCTGAAGGGGAAGACGGAGACTGGCTCCGTCGCGCTAGCGTTTGTGGCTGTGGAAGGTCGAAAACATGGAGAGTTGACTTGTCTGATGTAACAGCTAAAAGGGTACTTGAAGGTGAAATGGCAAGCGAATATATGGTAGCATGATCGACGCCTCGTCGTAATTCGGCGATTTTGGCGCAATTCCTTGTAGAGTAGACCCGTACCAGAGTTCCCTAGTGTTTCAGTTAGAAAGAGCGTGGGCTTCCTGCTAATTTGTGACGTACTGTTTCACTTGCTGTAGCCAGAACTTGACCGTCCGGACTCAACACCATAGCCCTAAGCGCGGAGCTGTGTGCTGGTATAATGGTGACGTTGCCGGTCTCCAGCTCCACCAGTTGAACTTGGCCTGGAGAGCGACCGGGAAAGGCTAGAAGCTTGTTCCCAAGACATACTAAGCCCAGAGGATTGTCCGATGTTTCAAAGACCGAGATTTTTTGGGGAGGCGTAGAAAAAGCAAAGACGTGGACGCTGTTGAGAAGCGCTACAACAATGCGTGACTTTGACAATCGTACACGGAGGACCGATGTGCGGAATTCGAGTGTGATGACGGCTTTTTGTTTCACATCGTCCCAGATAACCATCTACCAGATTGAACAAGTTAGTGGTTTTGCACGGCATAACTCGAATTCGGGATGCCTAGTACTTTATTCTGTGGCAGTTTTGGCTGCTTGCCACCACCAACGATTGCAAGGTAGTTGGACTGCCCTAGCATTTCTGCGACGCCGATTCCAGCGTTGAAATCTTGATCCATGGAGACAAATTAGCACTACCGAGCTCTTTCGGGTATACAGCTAAGTCTATGCGCACCTCGAGATACTTTTAATTCACATGGATCCGCGTTGAAGACTGGTGTCAGGGAGGCAGGCGTAAGCTACTGTTTACAAACCCGCGGGGGTCCTGGCCGCTTACCGCAGAAACCCGTGTCCAGGCCGACAGAGAAACAGCTGGTGTCGCTGTTGAAGGCCGCCGACAGGGACACTGGGCCCGCCGAGTCATCGATGACCTGGCGTGTATCCATGGCGCTGCTCCGTGCGATGGAGGAAAGGCGAAGTCGCAAGAGAGGGCGAGCGATCGAATGTGTATAGCTGACTAGCGCGAGCGGAGACGCGGCGCTGGAAGTAGACAAGCTCTATCGTGCTACACCGAGGCTGAGGCAGTTTGACGCACAGGCACCTAGGTTAAACCAAGCATCGCGAGCGCATGGGCTGGCCTGAGAGAGAAGAACAGACGACGCCGTATTCATGACAGAGTCACTGCTGTGTTCCGGCGAGAACTATAACTCGTGTATCACCGTCATATGGTACAAGCCCGTGACTTCATATTGCACGCGAGCCGAAGCACCAGCGCCCGCGCAACTGGGGGGTGCAAGCACAGGAGAAGGGAGATGAGATGCTGCACAGCAGTGACAGGCAGTAATTAGTTTCTGGGGAAAATTCAATGCAGGCGAAATGCAGCTTCCATGCGAGCAAGGGAAAGAGCGAACCACGTGACTGGCGGTGTGTTCTGGCCTAGGGCCGCAGCCAATCAGGGAGCGCAACCGCGCAAGTAGCCGGGCGGCGGCGCTAATAGTGGCACTAAACCACAATGGGCGCCAGCGGGAGCGGTTTCCCCCCCTAAACGTCGCTGGTCGCTCCCCCTGCCTGCCCCAAAAGAAAGCCCCATTCAGGAGACTCGCAGCCAGCGACGTCTTTTCTTTCTCAGAGCTTCACTTTGCTGCCCGCCCCCAAAGCTCCCCTGCCCTTTCTCTTTGCTCTTGGGACGTTTGCTTGTCACCACAATATCTCTGTTGCAAATTGGTGTTTCTGTCCAGGCATCTCTCTTCTCGCCCAACATGTCTTCCGGCCTCAACGCGGTATGTGTTTTCGCTTCCCATCCCGAGCTTTGTCTTCCCCCCCCCAAATCTCACCATCCAACAATCACAATTTCATCGCCCGTTCTTTTTTTTACACCCGCTTGCTGACTGTCGCTGTGCCATGATAGATCCGCCGAAAGAAGAATGTCAAGAAGGGTATCCAGTTCTGTTTGATGGTCTGCGGCGCCAGTGGAACTGGTAAGTCAATTGGAACATGAATACCGACATCATGTAGCGATTGACCATAGTGTTCACTCTAGGACGCACGACCTTTGTCAACACTCTCTGTAGCAAGAAGGTTCTCGAGCACAAAGATGCCGATGATGCCGAAAACGCACATGTCGAAGAGGGTGTGCGGATCAAACCCGTCACAGTCGGTAGGTCGTCCATATTGGATACGTAAACGATCTTTGTCGACTCATTCATTCCTTGCAGAGCTTGAACTCGATGAGGAGGGCACCCGTATCTCCCTGACCATTGTCGACACTCCCGGATTCGGCGACCAGATTGACAATGAGGCCAGGTATGGCAACTACCACGCATTGCATCAGCGTGCGACACAATACTAATCTTTCGATAGCTTCTCCGAAATCGTCGGGTACCTGGAACGCCAATACGACGACATTCTTGCCGAAGAGTCCAGAATTAAGCGTAATCCCCGATTCAGGGACAACCGAGTTCACGCTCTGCTCTACTTTATCACCCCTACCGGACACGGTCTTCGAGAACTTGACATTGAACTGATGAAACGATTGTCTCCACGTGTAAATGTCATCCCCGTCATCGGCAAGGCAGACTCCCTCACACCGGCTGAATTGGCCGAGTCCAAGAAGCTCGTCATGGAGGACATTGAGCACTACCGCATCCCCGTTTACAACTTCCCCTACGACATTGAAGAAGATGACGAGGATACTGTTGAGGAAAACGCAGAGCTCCGTGGTCTCATGCCGTTTGCCATCGTTGGTTCCGAAGAAGTTTTGGAAATCGGCGGTAAGAAGGTCCGCGCCAGGCAATACCCCTGGGGTGTTGTCGAGGTTGAGAATCCTCGTCACTCCGATTTCCTTGCCATCAGAAGCGCTCTTCTCCACAGCCACCTCGCCGATCTCAAGGAAATTACTCACGACTTCCTCTACGAAAACTACCGTACCGAGAAGCTCAGCAAGAGCGTGGATGGTGTCTCTGCGTATGTCACATCTGTTATATTTCTGTTTGAATCGATTAAATGCTAACTACAAGCAGTAACCAAGACTCCTCCATGAACCCCGAGGACCTTGCCTCCCAATCGGTCCGCCTGAAGGAGGAACAGCTCCGCCGCGAGGAAGAGAAGCTTCGCGAGATCGAACTCAAAGTTCAACGCGAGATCAACGAGAAACGCCAGGAGCTTTTGGCTCGCGAAAGCCAACTCCGAGAAATCGAAGCCCGCATGCAACGGGAGACCAGCTCTCAACTGGGCGGTGGTGAGGAGCTCAATGGAGAGGCCTAGACTATATACCCTTGTGCATGAATGTCTTCTTCATAGGTGGCACACACCGCGTTGTCCTCCATCTATGTTAATTGTGGTGTGTACGCTCAATCTATGACTTTAGGAACGGGAAGAAGTGCAGGATTTGGTTGGCGGGCTGCCGGGCAGGACGACTTTACGAGACACGGATAGGGGTACCGCATGCTTCGATCCGTCCTCTTGACTTTTCATTCCTTTCCGTTGTTGCGTGCTCGCACCTTCATTTCAGAATTTTAAATCGCGTTTCCTGGGCGGTAGATGTTCAGGTTGGAAATAACATCTTTTTAATGGCTTTAGCGTCGCCGGGAAATTTCTCTGTCAACTGATCATCCCCTTTCTTTTCTTTTTCTTTTCTATTCTATTTCTTCCGATTCTTACCCCCATGTCCGTTCCCTTGTCCACTATTACTTTCCATATGTCTGCTTAGCTGTGCAAATATTCCGTGTTCCGTCTCTTTGTATTCCTTTTTCCCGGTTGGTTTTGACATCCAACCAGTTTTGTGTTACATGCTTTCCCGATTTTTGACAGGACGATGGCAGGAAGGGTAAAAGTATTTCTGGTTGGTATTTCAGGCATTTTTTCCTTTCTCTTAAATTAAATGTCTTACTCTATGTATGCAATTAAGATTAATCCAACTCCACAACATCAACCGATATGTCCATTAGCATTCAATCTACTCATCAATACGCCACCGCCAGCTTGGGATAAAGACCATTTTATCCCTGGGGCATTTTGGCTCCGGTCGATAATGCAATATCCGAGCTATCTTGGGTTTAAATTATATCTTATTTCAATGTTGCGTGTATGATCCACGCTACCGATGGCGCGTCAAGCCTGCATATAGATCGAAGCCTCGATATGAGCCTCGATATATAGTACGTATGATCGATTTTAAGCTAGCTGCTTTGTTGGTGTATTACATGCAGTGTCTAAAGTATCATTTCAGGCTGTAGGTGTCGTTCTTATGTGTTATACTTTCTACTGTTTTTATCCAACATCATAAGAGAGAAAAAGGAAAAAAGGGGGGTGGCGAGAGAAAGCTCCAGTAGCTAGGTAGAAGCAAAGACACAGGAAAATACAGAAAATTCTTTATATATAAATTGAATATTTGCAAAATGTTATCTTTGGCCATCGAAACAGGAATCTTCAAGGGGGGAAACAAAAAGACAAGAAGAAAAAAGAAAATAGAAAAAGAAGAAAAAGACAAATGCCAAGGCAATAAGTGTAGTCAAAAGTTGTTTGTATACATCAATGAAATTAAAGTCGCTTCAGAGGATGGACATGGAAGGATATACGTCGCATCCAAGAATATAAACCCTATGGTAAGAAAATGTAGACAAATGCAAAGGACAAGCAGGGGGGAGAAATATAGGAAAGAAACAGAGAATAGGGAAAGAAACGAAAGACAGGAATATAACAAGCAAATTGGGTGAGATGAAGTGCAAATTATTGAGGGGGTGACATTTTACAAATGTCCATTTGCAACAACTCCAAATTCATACACACACACATGACTATGGTCATTCAATCATCTAGGGAATGAACAGATCTGGAAGGAAATTTGCAAACATAATAAAACATCCAACCACAGGTGTCTCCTTTATCGTGGCCGGTTCCAGAAATCTATACTAGCCAGCACATCTTCCCCTTCTTCATCTTCATAGGCGTAAAGAATCTAGATAATGAGTTAACCAGATGAGGGAAAAAGTTGTGGAGACTAGAATCAGATGCTTACCTCTCTTGTGGACGAATGTAACATTCGAATGTTCTTTCCGGTCATGATATGAATAAGTTCGCTCGTTTCGATATGTCGAATCTCAATGAAGTTGGGCTCAAAGGCTAAGATGTATGGATACGACAAAGCAAAAGCATTCGGCGTTCCTTCCCAGGAAATTCTCCAATCAGGCCGTGCTCGCCATCCATTTCGATTGACGAAAAATGAAAAATCACTGTAGTTTAGAAGGAATTCGCCATTCATACGTTCAATATGGATCGGCTTGACATTCTCTTTCCGCGCAACAAAGTCCAAAGATGTGTCTGCTTGGTCAAGAAGAGACTGGGTTTCTGTAGTTTCCAAGCTGACAACTTCGAAACCTCTGGCGCACCCAACGCATAGTGTTGACCGAAGGAAATGGACAGATGAAGATTCGGCGGGGATATAATATTCCTTGAATGGCTTGAGAGTATCTTGGCCACCTCGGAACATCTTGCCCAACGCCGGTTTCCTGCCTCCTCTAGCCAAATTCTCCATGGGTTCATACACCTTGATAGTTGTTGATAGAGCAGAAGTCTTGACAGAGCAGACAAGATGACGTCCAAGACCGATACCGACTTTGAAAAAATTGGTATGACCTTGAATCTTCTTCGGTCGACGGGCCAGCGGGTTTTGGCCTTCACCTACTTCAAGTACCTCTAGCGGATACGAGCTCAGAGTTTTGTTGGCTAGAACCAAGACCAGCTGGTATTCTTCCATCGTGTCAATCTGAGTTACTGCTGTGGCATCAAGAATACGCCGTGGTTTTGCGCTCTTGTCTTTGGGCCATCGCTCAGTCAAGTAGATACCATTGTCGGTACCGATGATCAACTTTCTACCACCGTCTGTAAGGAAAAAGCAAAGTCAGCTTTTGAAAGTTAAAAGAGTGCCAAGACAAGCTTACCGGTAGGGACTAGACAATTGATACGATTGGCTGTAGTGAAGAATCCTTCGCTGAGTATTGTCTTGGAGTAGAAGTTGCTATTGCGTTCTCTAAGTTTCCTTTGTTGCTCTTCAACTAGTTCGATGAACTTTCTTCGTTGAGTCTGAGAGGTGGCAAAAAGGGTCAGTTCGTAACCACCTTTACCAAGGTGTTTGAAGGTGATGGGCAGGCCCTCTTTAGGAACGGGAGCATTGTTGACAGCTGCCTTGCCAGGAATCAAACTTGAAGATGACCTCTTTGCTAGCCCAAGCTTTGGAATAACCTCGTCCATTTGAGCGATAACCAACAATTCAAGTGGTATTGGCTTCCTGTATACTCGGTACTCCTCTCGTTTGTTCACTGCCTTAATACGAACAAGTAACACAGCGTGGTCGAAAAGGTACGCCGTGACTTCAGAGCTATCAGTGGAAGTCTTCTTGAACGCCATTTTAGAAAGCATTTGCCGGTTCTCTTCTGTGAGTTTGAGATCCACGTAGTCACCAGGGTTGAACTTCAAAGCAGCATTTAGTTGAACCAGGTTGAAATGATTTTCAGCTTTACCACTCTCCGTGTTAACCCTCGAAAGGAAGTCTTTGATTATACCAATCGCTTTGGGTATATCCTGCTTGTCGGGGCTCTCGTCGGCTGTGTATTTATTGACCTGCTCGAGAAGAAGAGGATATCTGGCAAGACGTGTCGTTGGCTTGGTCAAATAACCGTTCAATTCCAACTTTCGAGACTCTTTTAAGCGTTCTGTTTCTTCAACAAAACGCGCGAAAGCAGGGTTTGAAGCCTTTTCTTTCTCAAACTCATACTTACCGTACAGTTGATTGGCACCATATTTAATAAATGGATCAAAACGTGGGACGTGTTGCAAGAAAATATCACCAACAGTCCGCACAACATGGTTCTCCTTTTGTCGAGAGTTGAGGGCTTCGCAAAGGCCAGAGTTGACTTTGAGAACCTCCAAACAGTTCCCAAAAACGGTCCTGATAAACTTTTCACGTCTATGCTCGGGAATCGGCGACAAACTAGTATTGCCAGCAGATCGCAGAGGCCTCATCCAAAAGTCTCGTAGGTATTCGAGATCCTTAACAAAATCTCGTTCGGTATACATAATCTCGAAGATAATCTCTTGTCGTTTCTTCTCTCGGTCATCGATACCATCGGCCACTTCCTTCGGAACCATGTTTATCCACAGTTTTTGATCGTCGTTGTCATCATCAGCGTGAAGACTTCCTTTCGAAGAAGAATGGTGTAATCCAGGTTGTGGCTTCAGGTTTAGACGTGCTTGCTGCTCAAGCCGCCTGGGGCAAGCAATAGAATAACAAAGGTTGTCACGAGTACAAGTTGGAGAGTAACATTCCGTCAATAGGGTGAACACTCCGTTAACTTCAGAGCTTGGGGACTCTTCAGTCATGGTTTCTTTGAATTGGTAGAGTTCCACCGGAGAGTCTCGAAGACGATGATCATATGTAACGTCGTGGAAAAACTTTTGTGCATCGAGTGCACGACCGAGTAACAATGCAAGGTTCCGATCTTGTGTTCTGATAATGTAGGCGATCAGATCTACAGCCTCTGCCCCCGAGAAAGCATTTTGATACGATAAACCATTTTTCTGACGTTCGCCTAGTGGTATTCTCTCGCGGAAAACATCAGCGACACGAGCAAGTAAGGCCGGATAAACCAAAGGCTTTCGGACGGGTCTTTGTGCCACTGCAGTTGCGGCTGTAGATTGAGTCGACTGGCTATTTGATTTTTGTACAGGCTTGCTCTGCAAACTCATGGTGCGGTCAGGAATAAGGGTAGATGCCATTGACATGGTGCGAGATGTGAGCGAGGTCTCACTGGGACGCCGCTGACGAGAACCTTCCCCGTCGAGAGTTGGCTGCTCTACGATGGTAGGTGTTTGGGCTTGCACTTGTGCTTGTGCTTGTGCTGGCGCTGGTAGCAGCTGTGAGGGTATCTGGTCGGGGCCCGAAGGGGGTCGTCTCACAGGAACTGTTCGGCCGTACGGCGTCTGAGCGTAGTCAAGATGTGACGAGTAAGAGCTCAAGGACATTGTTCGAGCGTCGTCGTGTCTTTCTGGGACTTGCCGACCTTGAGGCGTTCTCGCCGCGGGAGCGTTATACTGTTGGTGACGGATGGCATGTGCGGAAGCGTGATTAAAACTATTTGGAGGTTGCGCATATACAGGGGGTCCACTCATCCTTGGGACACCAGCAGCCATTGATCGTGAACGATAAGCATCCGAATTCAAAGCTGGTGGAGGCGCAGGTCGACCTTGAGGAATCGGCATTTTTGCATTGGAATATTGCGGGATCTGATTAGGTCTGGAGTCGACCCGTTGAGGTAGGGGATATGCAGAGCCCCGTTGATACTGCCGAGGATAATTTTGAGGGGCGTGTGAAGGTATATTACCGCCGTTCAACTGGGGGTTTCCGTAGCCGTTTGGAACGGCCTGTCCAGGACCTGCGGGCATTTGGCGAATCGGCGCTGGCATCCTTTGCGGCATTTGGGGATGTGCAGTGTGAGAACTCATGGTATGCGCTCGTTCCGTCGGCAAGTGAGGGGTTTGCGCAGTCATTGTTTGTGCCCGGCCCTGAGGAGCTGATCCGAAGATGTCAGAAAATGCAGCATCGCGCTGAAAGTTTGAAGAATTTCCATATGGATTGGGCCGGAAATTCCGGCCCTGCTGCGATCCCAAATCTGCCATATTGGCCGAGAGGGGTTTAGAGACGGAGGGCGTAAATTAGAAGCTCAAAAGCGACAGCGTCGTCTCGTTTTGGTTTTATGAACAAGACAAACGGAATGGAATGTCTCAACGTGAGTGATCCCGGGAAAAGGGTCACATGCAGAGTGTTGATAAGCACACTGGCAAGAAGAGACGACGATGGGCCGACCGGCTGAGTCAAGGATTCGGATCGGTGGATAAGGCTTTACGAGAATGCCAGCGTTGGCTTCACTGTATACCAAATACTGGCCTCACTGTCGGAGAGCAGTAGTGGTGGTGGTCACCGAGATCCAGGATGGACGTAACGAGTGGTGGGCGCAACTCAGAGCAGGGCCCTGCAGTCATGCCCTCCGCATCCTTCTCCAAGCGGGAGAAAAGAGGCTCGATGGAGACGCCTCAGTGATTCTCACGGTGCTGAGAGCGTGAGAGGCCGTAATTGCGGGTGGAGGGGGACGAGAGCGGAGTCCGAGGGAGTTGTGGTGGTGGACAGTGTTCGTGATGAAGCAAGCACGGGGTGGTGCAGCCAGGTTGTGTTGGGTCCTCCTGGGTCAGTCTAGCCCGAAGGAACTTGCGCGCAGCGCTGCCACACAGAGAAGCAACGGCTACGGCGGGGTGGTTCATGCTAATGGCGCAGTCCGGCGAGCCACAGCGGCAGAGTGCGCTGCGCTCGAGGTTGCTGTTCCCTGACAAGCTAACCTTACTGACCTACTGACTGCTATCTCCGACACTGTTCGCTCGACAGCCACCCGCGCATTCTGTCGATTTGTGAAGGCTTAGCGGGCGTGTCATTCTCAGACGAACAATTATCGATATTATCTCCCCGCCGTCCGTCGACCTCGTCCTACACCAACAACAGCCAGCCAGCTGTTTCGTTCGCAGACGAGCTGCTGCCGGCGTCTTTTCCTCGACTTCTTCAGCGTGAAAGGATAGAGTCGCAACCATGGCGGACAGCGAATATTCTCCAAAGTTTGCTCCGTTCTTCTCTTTCGTACGTGCTGCGTGACAATCTCCCTTTTTGGTGTCTCGTTCTGACATTAGCAACAGGCAGGAGTAGCTGCTGCGGTTCGTGCTTCTCGATACCCTCTTGTCCTTTTGTATCCCTTAAACTAACTGGGTATGTTTGGAAAGATGATATTTGGCGGTACGTGACATACTGTTCTTGGCTTGTGCTTCGGTCCACGCTTTACTTACACACCACACAGCAATGGGTGCCGCTTATGGGACTGCCAAGTCAGGTATTGGAATTGCTGGAATAGGACAATACAGGCCCGATCTGATTATGAAAGTGCGTTCTCGTCGTCCCAATGCAGGCGCCCTGCTGATGAATTGGTAGTCATTGATTCCGGTGGTCATGTCTGGTATTATCGCGGTATACGGTCTGGTTATTGCGGTTCTCATTAGCGGGGCTTTGAATCCTCCCCCTACCCAGAACACCAGTCTTTACACGTGAGGTTCCCGCTGTGGTTATCGTGGAATGCCGGTTATTCTCAATACTGATGCTGCCTTTGGACAGGAGCTTTATGCATCTCGGGTCTGGTCTTTCTGTCGGATTGGCTGGATTAGCCGCCGGATATACTATTGGAATTGTGGGAGATGCTGTAAGGTTTTCCAACCCCTTCGTTGTTACTCTGTTCTGATTATTCCATTTAGGGGGTTCGGGCATACATGCAGCAGTCACGAGTATACGTTGGAATGATCCTCATTTTGATCTTTGGTGAAGTCTTGGGGCTTTATGGGTGAGACTCTTGTAATGATTTTGATATATTCTCGCTAATGGAAACAAGCTTAATTGTCGGGCTTATTCTCAATTCGCGCAGTGGTGGTTAGTTTGCTGTTATATGAGTTGCCGGGGTCGCAGTCGCGGGGCATCTTGCTTCGAAGCGATCATCTACTATGGCGCAGAATGCTTCTCTTTTGGTTAAAGGCCGACATTTCATTTTCTGAGGTCTTTTCTTTCCCATTTCTCCAGATATCGAGGTATCAGGGCGCAATTTCCGAGCCGCGGATCTATACATAGATTACTTAGGCGCCCATCACAGCTGTATGAATACATGCATGGATTATTGCTATGACTTCCAACTTTAGAGTTTAATCTACATTAGCCAGCCCAACGTAAATAAATTCCAAAACGGAGACGGTGAGTGTTCTGAGCCCAAAAGGGTGCGGAGGGTGTGTCAGACAGCCCCGCCTAAGGTACGTCAGAGTTCCCTCCTTCCCGTTAACGCTTCAGCCGCCAGAAACTCCAGGTCAGCACGCGGAGACTTTCCAAGAGCTCCATGATGAGACTTCTCGTCCACTCCGTCAGGATCGCAACCGCACTCTAGTCAACAACCGGTGTCCAGTACTTTCTGCTGTTAGCCATTTCCGTCCCCCATGCCATAATTAAGCCCGGACTCTGTCGCCATTGACCGATAGGGACTCCCGCTCTGCGATTTGCGATTTCGGAGATCGTCGAAACCTTGCGCTTTAAACGAGAAACGAGCTTCTTTTGCCCCGGTCGCCGTTTACTGCAATAGCCTTTCATTTTGCAGTCGAGACATGCTTTGTCGTTATCACGATGGCTACGGAAACAGTCCAACCTACGATACATGAAGAGGGCACGAATGGCGATCTGGCAGAAGTCGAAGCACATTCTAAGAGTGTTGGGAATAACGCCGGCCAGGACAAACAACAAATCGCCTCGGTTCTTTTCACCCCGGAGAATTCCTTGGATACGTATGCGGCCGCCGAGGCCCCGGGGGTGAGACATCTGGGCGAGTCAAGCCACAGTCTGAGCATATATGATTTTGAATTGATGAAGACATTGGGCACTGGTATATAACACGAAGTGTCTCAAAATTGTTTGACTGGAAAAAAATCGCTTACTGAGACTACAGGTACTTTTGCACGTGTCTGGCTTACGCGCTTGAAAAATAGCCCTCGAAAAGATAAAGTATACGCATTGAAAGCTCTCCGCAAAGCAGACGGTACACATTATTTCCCGTTCCCCCAACGTGGACAGTATGGCTGACATCTGCTTTAGTAATAAAACTTAAACAAGTTGAACATGTTCGGAACGAACGCAGGACGCTTGTCGCAGTTACAGGCCACCCCTTCATTACATCATTGATCACTACGTTTTCAGACGACCAATCTTTATACATGCTGGTATGCCCATAGTTGCCACGCGGAAGACCAATTCCCTGTGTCTGCGTCCGTGTATGTGATACAGAGCGTGTAAGCTGATATGTTGTTCTTATTCAGTTGGAATACTGCCCAGGTGGCGAAATTTTCAGCTATCTACGACGCGCACGCTCGTTCAACGAAGCCACCTCCAAGTTTTATGCCGCAGAGATTACAATGATAATCCAGTACTTGCATGAAGCCCAGGGAGTCGCATACCGTGACCTGAAGCCCGAGAACATACTTTTGGGGGCAGACGGTCATATCAAGCTAGTTGATTTTGGCTTCGCCAAACAAGTGGGCAATCGCGAGACATATACACTATGTGGGACCCCGGATTACCTGGCACCGGAGGTTATACATAACCGTGGACACGGACTTGCTGTGGACTGGTGGGCTTTAGGAATCTTGATCTACGAGTTCCTGGTCGGCCAACCTCCGTTCTGGGACCAGAACGTGATGCGACTATACGAACAAATTGTCGAAGGCCGACTTCGCTTTCCGCAGACGATGAGTCCTGCTGCGCGGGACATCATTTCGCAGCTGTGCAAGACCGACGTGACCCAGCGCTTGGGGCACATCCAAGGAGGAGCGGCGCGCGTCAAGGCGCACCCATGGTTTGATAGTATCAACTGGGATGACCTATACTATCGACGCATCCCAGGGCCTATCATTCCTCGAGTCGGACATGCGGCCGACGCAGCTAATTTTGAAGAATATCCGCCTCCACCGGACCCTGATACGTTGGCAATTTATACCGATGATATGAGAGAAAAGTACGAACCGCTATTTAGCGATTTTTGATTTTTTTTTTTTTTTTGATCACCATGATCGTGTCATTTTTGCGCCATTTATTGTTTACCTGTTTATTAGCACCTCCTTTTTCTCCTTTGGCTAGTGCTGCACTGGTCTTCGTTACGGAACCAAGCCTTTTCTGTTGAAACGGCCGATTCATATATGATATTTATACCCTCTGGAAGGCCCTTTTTTTTTTCGAATATAGTGTGGTTTTTTGTGATTTATTTATTATCCTTTGATTCTTACGTCATGTATTTACCTCTTGGTTGATGTATTGCCAAGATACCCTTCTTTCACTGAATGGTGACTAGCTCCGGGTCGGTCTTTTTGTTTCTCTTCTCTCCTTGGAATATTTCCAAGATCATCCTTTCCCTGTTCAAAAATATTTGTTGCAATTATCTGCAGTTTATATATTGCCCAAACCAAGTGGTTGAGCCATGGGGCACATACATGCGCACATTCAAGTATATGCCTATTAACAGAGAATGATATCAACAGTATATACAGATAAAAAAAGACCTTCACTCATTCGTCACGTCACGACTTGACTCAGTTCGCACTACAAACGCGAATCCTAGCGTACAAAAAAGTCTTTCGACGAACACCAGTTGATATATCAATTGATGCTCCAAGAGAGATCATAAAAAGAAAGAAAGAAACTCCCAAAAGAACGCCTTGCTAATGCAAACCATCGCTTGATCCCAAATTCGGGGTTATATCGACAATGTAAGGAAGTATGATCTAAAATATGTATGGAAACCAAAAATGACTGGATATATATTGTAGAAATGGTATCACTGCTCTTCCCCGATATGTCGCAATTCTTGGGGTTTCCAAGATCCTGAATCAATTGTCAGTATTCTGGGTTGTAAGGACAGACACCCTATGGTAACGAAGAAGGGGGGAAATACCTTCAAAATCATGAAGGACAAAAGCCATCGGGTGGTCGGGGTCTTCAGCGCCCATTTGCCTGACTCCAGGGCTAAAACTCGTAATCGGCAGAACGGCTACATCGCCTACTTTTTTCTGCGTGGTCAAGCCAGTAAAGTCTTCGTATGTGACATTCCGGGTCTCTTCGTTTACGAAGTAGTCCGGGTTGTTAAAGTACCGGAAGATAGCATCGGTCCAAACTGCAGGGCCGGTGAACTCGACAATCGACTTGTCCATCCTGGACGTGGAAAGGATTCCCAGTCGTTTCATCCGCAATGTGTCCTCCACAATGGTCGCAACTACATCGCGGAGAATGGGGTGTCCAGGCTTAGATTGAATGGTCCATTGACAAAACTGAATTCTGCGCGAATACCATTCGTGCCAATCTGGGCGGTCTGGGTCGGCTTCGATGCCGACAATCAGACCCACGGACAATCGGTCCATGTCGTCGGGGAGCCAATTAATAGCAGGCTGAAGAGCTTCGGTGTCAATGTCGGAGTAGATTCCTCCCCGGGCCAACAGGATCAAATATCGAAACAAATCGGCTTTCAAGACGGGAATCGGTAACGCTTCATATGCCTCGACCACTTCGGGAATGGAACCGTATAAATAGCGAATCATATGCTCGGCGGTCTTATCGGCCAGGACCTCGTGGACAAAACCTGGGTGTAGTTCGGACCACGACTCCTCCCGGGGGCGCAACTCGTCTTGAAACCAACTGGAGGATGGCGCATACTTCCACGTTTGCCAAATATAGGCGGGGAACTTGCTGTCCAGGTCATAGGGGTATTGATATCGCAGTCGTTCCCGGAGAGGACGACTGGCCATGTCTTCGAGGGATACCTGGACGTGTTGCCTCTTCCCCGCATGAGTTCTGCCCTGTGGCGGAATATAACCTGGCTTCTCAGCGCCTTCGAAGTGTGCGTCATCTCGGGCTGCCGACGGCGAGGAGGAGGATCGCAACAAAAGGACAAAGGCGAAAAGCAACACGATGGCGACTAGGCCGCGTCGAAGAGGGGCCATTTTGAGGGTCGTTGGAAGGCGTACTGCAGCCTCACGCTCGAGAGTAAAGAGAAAAGAGTCGACTGATCACGCCCGGCGTGCCACAAGCTCGAGATGCGAAATGAGGCGATAGACGAGCTCCGGCGGTATCATACAGGAAACTGGGACATCGGGGGTGGGCGCGGGAAAAAGACAGCACAGGAAGAATCAGCGGGAGCTTCGCAGGCCACAAGCAGGCATGGCGAGTCTTATTATTATATTCTGCGGGCAGCGAGCAAGCAGAGCAGCGAAGCGGAAGTTGGGTTGAGAAGTCTCCACGGAGTCGGGTGGGCCTGGAAACTTTCTGGATGGGGCAAGGCCGCAGTTTCAGTCGTCCGTGTCAGGTAAGTATTCTTACGCCCGTCCCCTGTAATATTACCGCGATCGACAGCCCTAAGGGGCCGAATGCAACGGCTATAGTACTGATAATAGGACGCCTCTTCTGCAGTGTCGCCTGGTCGAACTGCGAGAAAAAAAGACTAACGGAGGACGAACGTAGTTGACATTTGCGATCTCGCGTGCGTCGTCCTGGTGGCGCAGGCTAAGGCTGCCTGAATCGCTGCTTATTCTAATTTTATCTAACTAATCCGGGCTAAGCCAGGTACGTAGGCAGATGACGTCGTTGCGTTCTGCGTAATATTTGCTTTTCGAGGTCAGACCGGAAGCCCTGGCTATACTGACATGTTCGACTATGTTGGTCAGTCTTTGTGTTGGTGTTGGCCCTGCTGGCCGCTGATCGACTGCGATCTCGTGGCGATCTTGCCTATTATGTATTATTATTGTCTGCACTCTGCGCTGAAATTTTCCTTGCTCCTCTTCGCTAGTACTACGATTACAAGCATCTTTTAACCTTTCTGGGCCACCAAGACACGAACGGGCGAAAATGTAACGGCCAGGATTGAGGGAGGTAATTTATTACACTTTGCGCCTGGCGATCACTCGCGCAACTAATGAGATTTGATTATTATTATTTGTTACACACCCTTGGCAGGCAAGTGTGATAATCCATATAGTATATGGTAATATAAATATGTTGTGATTATTCGCGGCATTATTAAATTGCGCTGGTTCTGGTAATTAATTTGGTGTTACAGTACAGCTGCTGCTTGCATACAATTAATAGTAGACGTCAAGTCGGTGTGTGTAACCAAAAAAAAAAAAAAAAAAAAAAAAAAAAA
>CVMT01000003.1:3074369-3107493 GCA_000985935.1 Talaromyces islandicus | reverse complement strand
AAAAAAAAAAAAAAAAAAAAAAAAAAAAGGATACGCCACAATACCAGCAACTGCCGATCGCTGGGACAAGCCACCTTCTGTCTATGGTAATACGCGTAACCTTTCTCTGTGCTTCCCTCTTTGTGTAATATGTTCGATAGCCTCAGAATTCGGAATGGTCGTTTGGTTATTTTCATATCAATACCATCAAACCGCTTATGGCAATGACAATGCTGGTTGATATCAATTGATTTCGTCATCGCGCCGCGTCATCGGCCTGCGCATTGTCAAAATATTCCAATCTGGCTTATCAGCGGCTACAGGCGATTCGACCCTGCGAATTTGTGCGGTATGCTGACGTATACCTATGTAGCTGTTGCGCAGCGTCTGACAGGCCAGAATCGCCACATCTGTTTGGGATTTTGGAAAACGTACTTTGCTATGGATAAGAGCGGGTATACACACAAGTCAGACGTCGTTGACGAATTGAACCCTAACCATAAAACAATGAATTCTCTGGATATCCCGTTAACTATCAATTTTGTAGACTACCCTCGATATACTTTTTTAATCGGTATTCCATGGCCATTGCTCTAATAACGAGGGTCACAAGAAACGATAATTACGCCGCACAGCATGTTGGCTAAAACGTGTGTATGATCAACACCAACGAAGTCACCGTTCTATGCATGTAACCCAACTTTCGTTCATCCCGCGTTGTAAGAGAGCACTCGAGAACGAAACACAGACTAGCAGTTCTATCCATGCACATAAACATTATACGTATACGTACCTTACCAAGTCCAGATGACTTGGATAAATTCAATGTTATCGACAGCGCCAAGCTTTGAAGGTGGGCTTCACACGGCCGCTAATCCGAACGAGGGACAGCCAATAATGCGTCTGGCCGTGCACACGTGGCCTAGTCAGTCTGTGAGAGAGAAGAGACCGAGGGAGGAATTCATGAACGTCATTAATAATATTAAACCAACCATCAAGACGGCCGATTATGAGAGACCAAATAGAAGGGACTCAAGTTCCATTTCCATCACTATGGATATTAATATTATTTAAACAAATATTGTATTATTTTTCCCCGACTTGTCAATGCTATTTCGATGGCATAAGGGGAGTCACTGAAATACGTAGTTATAGAGGAATTAATTCATTTTATTGCAGTAGTAGACCAAAACATATATCCCCAACTCTATTATTTATCGGCCAGACTCCGATTTATCATCCAAGTATAGATAAATTGTATAGTTAGATCTTCACTTTTATCGGCCAATCAGGAAGCAGGCACATGACGTGCTCGTATGCGGGGAGCATCAGATCGTGGCGTGCGGAGATCTTTTTTGCTCCTGCGATAATCAATCGTTGTGTCTCGTGCAGGCAGCAGTGAACTGCAACATTGGATCAGCTATATTTCCCATTGTTTTGCTGGGCAAATGATGAATCCGGCTCTTCGAGGCGCCGCGCGCCGCGCATCGTGCAACTGGCGAGCAGCAAATTCTGCGCGCCCTACGAATTTCGGTCTTTCCAGCAAATACACCTCGCAAACACCGCAATGGCGTTTTATTCACTCCAACTCACACCGCAGCGCTCCTCAGCCTGCTGTCGCAAAACATGAACAAACGCAAGATTCCTCGAACCCTGCCATGTCGTTTCCCTGCCTCGATGCGCAGGATGCTAGAACTGCAACACTTACCGCGCGATCCTTGAATTCGGGCCCAGAGCCGTCGTATACTACCGGACATCACGAGAACTTCCACAGCAAGGAACCATTTTTGCTAGACTGGGGCGGCATACTTCCTGAATTCAACATTGCCTACGAAGCCTGGGGCACCCTGAATGCGGACAAGAGCAACGCAATCCTGCTGCACACTGGCCTATCAGCCTCCAGCCATGCGCACAGCACCCCTTCCAATTCAAAGAACGGATGGTGGGAGAAGTTCATCGGGCCAGGAGCACCCTTGGATACGAATAAATACTTTGTCATTTGCACAAACGTGATCGGCGGATGCTACGGAAGTACAGGGCCTTCATCCATCGACCCATCCGACGGCAAACGATATGCCACTCGATTCCCCATCGTGACAATGGAGGATATGGTTCGCGCACAATTCAGACTACTTGACTCCTTGGGGATTCAGAAGCTACATGCATCAGTCGGGTCAAGCATGGGAGGCATGCAGAGTTTGGCTGCCGGCGTGTTATTCCCGGAAAGAATAGGAAGAGTCGTCAGTATTAGTGGATGTGCACGTAGCCACCCATATAGTATTGCGATGAGGCACACACAGCGACAGGTTCTAATGATGGATCCTAACTGGCGGAGAGGATTCTACTATGACTTGGTCCCTCCTCACTCCGGAATGAAGCTGGCGCGTGAGATTGCTACAGTCACCTACCGGAGTGGCCCCGAATGGGAAAAGAGATTTGGCAGGAAGCGAGCAGATCCTAGCAAGCAGCCTGCCCTGTGCCCAGACTTCCTCATCGAAACCTATCTCGACCATGCTGGAGAGAAATTCTGTCTCGAGTATGACCCGAACAGTCTGCTGTACGTCTCGAAAGCGATGGATCTCTTTGACTTGGGCCACGCCCATCAAAAAGAAACTCGCGCAAGAAGAGAACAGAATGCGAAGAATGCTGCGCAAGGCAAGCCCGAGTCCAACGATGCCTCTTGCAGCCTGACCTTGCCCGACCAGCCATATGAAGAACAGCCCTCAGTCACGAGTTCCGTCACTCCGATGAACGAGCCAGCCACCGGCGAGTTGACGACCGGTCCACCGGAAGACCTCGTTCGCGGCATGGCGCCTTTGAAAGATCATCCGGTGCTGGTGATGGGCGTCGCAAGTGATATTCTCTTTCCGGCGTGGCAGCAACGTGAGATTGCAGAGACCTTACTCGCAGCTGGCAACAAGAACGTCGAGCATGTTGAACTAGGAGAGGATGTTTCGCTCTTCGGGCATGACACGTTTCTGCTGGACCTGGAGAACATTGGCGGAAGAGTAGGAAAGTTTTTGAGCTAAAAAGGGCCTGTTTGACCTTGTGGCTTGTATTCTATTATAGCGTTCTGGCATTTTAAAGGCGTTTTAGCATCGTCTCCACTTTGTTAATTGCATGCACAGATGCATTTCCTGTCCTTAAGTAGTCTCGTCTATATGCACGCGGCGAAATTTAATAATTTTACCTGAAAGGTTTCAGCTTTGAGAATTTTCAAAATGAAACAAGCCCTCAGATTAGCTCTCTGGTTCGCACCGGTCTCCAGGCAGTATTTCCAAGAATTGGAGAATTGTGTTTGCCGGATACCTCAACTTTGGCTTTTGGATACAACTGATCATCACCGGGCTTAACGACATACATAAAATGAGATCAATTAACACGAGGAGAATCTACGAAGCAAATTTGTTTATTCATTGTTGATAAGGCGATCACATTAGAACGCGAAGCTGCCATGAGTTAGTATGGGAAGCACGATGAAATTTTCTTCGTCTAAGCTTGTGCGCCATTGAGTAGACAAAAAAGGAGACAAAATGAGTGGTAAAAGTGTTCTACTAGCATGTCCGTAGCCTGTTCAGATTGAAAACTACCTTTGGGTAAAGGCTCGTCAGCGGCCTGCTGCACGCGGTTACCCTGGGGCAACACGCGGAGCATCAAACACCGTAGTGCCTTGCCTCCGAGGTGTCCTAAGTATTGGGGTCATCATATAGGCATCATTGGAACTATGCTGAATGAATGGTGATGTTGGGGTTGAGGTGGAGGTTGTAAATCCAGGGAATAAGAGGGTGGAACTCGCGAAACTCGGTGACCACCATCATTAAATGGCCAGGAGCTTCGCGAGACACACACGCAAAAAAAAAAAGGATTTACAAATGTTGACGATGGAAAGGGCGCGTTAGTCGAAAACGTGCAAGTCCAGTCAAAAGCATCAACATCACTGCACTGGCTGAACTGTGGTGACTCTCAGATTTCTGTTCACCTGCATCAACCACGTTTGGACACGTCTTCTTCCACCAGCCTCACACAAGACAGGGGATGAAGTCCATGTGGTCGTCGAGAAAATAATGCGAGACCAGCGTGTTCAGGAAGCTCAAGTGAGGATGTTCATCACTGAGACCGTGCACAGTCCTGCCCATGAAATGATATTCAGCGGCGCGAGAACATGTCGGGTTTTTTTTGTTGACGGAGTGAAAAAGACGCGAAAATCCCGTTAAGTAGTAGACGAGCTGGATTATTCTCGGCCCGACGCTACGAGTGCACGTGACGCTCCTTGGCGCGGCTTGCTCTCTGCAGCGCCAGACGTCACCAGCTTGTATGTAATCTATGCGAGTCCCTGCACGTGACGCTGTCGTGGTCCAGTGGGAGTGGTGGGCAGCAAGCAATGCATGATTAGGTATTATCATATCCAGAGAGATCATCCTCTTCTTTCGCCATGGTCAATTCCACTGACGTTGCCCACCATGGCTAATCACTATAGACGATCCTCTTTGTTTTACGAATACGCGGAAGACAATTACCCGGACCAAGAATTTTACGAACCTTACGATCGCGCACGATATCCAACGCGAGACGAAAGACCGAGACTCAGAGAACCCGAGCAAAGGAAAAAGGGAAAAGAAGAAGAACAAGAAAAAGAGAGCATGAGTTCGTGGCTTCAGCGACAAGCTGGGTCACACAATGTCCAGCTTGCCGCCGCGGCCGTCTTGTCGGGAGCTGCTGTTGCCGCAGGCATATTCAGCTTCCAGTCTGTCAAACGACGTGAAGCAGTTGAGAAGCTAAAGGCGTCTATTCCTGGACTTGATGACCGACATCACGCAGAGCCCCTCACCGAGTATGGGGTCGCCGACACCTTACCAAAATTAAGCCCGGAGGATGAACGCGGTGCAGCCATGGCCCGACGAGCGCAAGAAGGCGACTATGATGAAGATCTCATCCTAGAACAGCTCGCGCGGAATCGTGTTTTTCTGACCCATGAAGGCCTTCAAAAGCTTCGATCGTCCTTTATTATCATAGTTGGCTGCGGCGGGGTTGGATCGCATGCAACAGCAGCTCTAACCCGCTCTGGAGTGGCCAAGATTCGGTTGATAGACTTTGATCAAGTGACGCTGTCGTCGCTAAACAGACATGCAGTCGCTACACTGGCCGATGTGGGCACACCCAAAGTTCAATGCATCAGACGGCGATTGGAGCAAATTGTTCCATGGGTGCAAATAGACTGCCGAAACGAACTCTTTGGCGCCAGTGTTGCCGATAAACTGCTCGCCCCCTGGTCACTCAATGGCCCCAATGGACAGAAACCCGACTACGTTATTGATTGTATCGACAACATTGACTCCAAAGTAGAGCTGCTACACTATTGCCATAAAAATTCGATTCCTGTTATTTCGTCCATGGGCGCCGGGTGCAAGTCTGACCCAACACGCATTGGGGTTGCCGATATATCTGCGAGCTCAGAAGACCCTCTGTCCCGCAGTACTCGCCAGCGCTTGCGGCTACTCGGAGTGCGCAGTGGTATCCCGGTTGTCTTCTCTACCGAGAAACCAGGACCTGGAAAGGCATCTTTGTTGCCGCTTCCTGAAGAGGAATTTGCCAAAGGCAAGGTTGGAGAGCTTGGTGTGCTGCCCGACTTCCGGGTACGAATTCTTCCAGTCCTGGGTACGATGCCAGCTGTGTTTGGCTACACAATTGCAAACCACGTGATTTGCGACGTGACCGGGTACCCTATCGACTACAGTCTGGCTGGCAAGGGCCGAGACAAACTCAATGACACCGTTCATGCCGGTTTGCAGGCTTTAACGAACAAGCTGGTGAGAGCCGAAGGGGGCACGCATCTGGAGGGAATGCGCATTCCGCTCAGCAAGGATGATGTTGGATATCTGCTAGATGAGGTCTGGAGAGGACGTAGCGTGGTCAGCGGAATCACGAACAAGCTAGCCCTCATCCCCTGGGAACGGCCTCCTCAGGGATTCGTCATTGACCCCCAATGGGCTCAAGAAGGACAGCGGCTGGTGGCCCTGGACGTCAAGAAGCTGGTATGCATGACCAAGGAGGAGGCAGCTCGACATGAAAGGGAGGTCCTTCTCGGCGAGAAAAAGGCGGAAGAGCTGTACGACGAGAAGGTACTGCGGCAGGTAGAGGCTCGGTTTAAAGAAGCTGAAGTCTATGAGAAATACAGATAGCAGCAACAACAACAATGAATACAAACTATACACTGCAATAATCATGCATAGTTCATAATACGTACTTTGATAGAAAGCTCCGAGACAAGTGAATCACAAAAAGAGTATGATTGGCCACACTTTGAGTCAGAGTGAAACGGTGGGCCCAATCACCATGTATATACCAATGGAAATAACCCACATGGGCCCGCCAAGACTTGCGGGGCAGCGGAGCCAATGGCGCGCGCTGTGCCAAGACTGCGGGACTTCAGCCCCTTTGCTCCTGCTTCTTGGCAAGAGATCGCGTGCCCACCCGGGACCCCATCCTCAGCCCAGCAACTCTTGGTTTGAGCCTCCGGAGCACCGAATCCAATGCTAAGTTGGCTGCAAATTCATTCCATGCTGGGGCAGGGTGCTAGTGCCAGATGTCAGCCGGTGTCCACTGTGTTCAGTGTTCACAGCCCGCTGCTTCTTGCAAACAGCAAACAGATCCCCAACACATCATTCCCTTCGAGAATGGCAGGGAGACCAACGTAAAGACATAACCACCGTGTCTTACCCACCTGCCCACCATGGCCGACGAAAAGCAGCCATTCAAAATTGATACACAGCACTATCCAGCGCTCAATGTGAACGCTGATAACCTCGCGGTCTCCGACGACGATGAAATGAAGACACCGCAACGAGACGGTCGCACACCATTCTTCCAAAGCTTCCCGCGCAGTCTCAGCCAGCGACCATTGATCGACTATGTGAAGGACAACTGGGGTTCGTCGCGCTCGCGGCCGCGTGCCGGTTCGGTTTCTGCGTCCCGATCACCGCCTGACAACGCTTTTCGATTTTTTCTTTCCATGATATCTGCTCCCAAGTTCCGACGATATGTTCTCGTCTATTTCGTCCTCGTCTTGTCCTTTTACATCGGATGGTCTTCTTTTCTGCAACCAGTCCTTGAAGAAAGGGCTGGACTAGTCAGGGCATTGGACCTGGAAACGATGAAGAAGGTCGGTGGTTGGTTTGGGACAAACACACGACCCGTTTTCGCCAATGTGGTGCCCATGAGAAGCCTTGACCCAGGGCTGCTACCGGCGTCGAAACAAGGAGACTCAAGTGATGTCCAGCAGCGAAGACTCGTCTTTGTTGGCGACGTTCACGGATGTAAAGACGAGTGTGAGTGGAACAAAATTTAGATTTACTGAAGACAAAATACTGACGTTAGCTAGTGGAACGTCTTTTGAAGAAGGTGTCCTTTGACGGCGAGGCTGGAGACCACCTTATTTTCACCGGCGACATGGTCCACAAAGGACCTGACAGCAGCGGCGTCGTCGATCTCGCACGCGGATTGAAAGCTTCCTGCGTGCGTGGAAACCACGAGGACCGCATTCTCCTTTTGCGATCCCAAATGAAAAACGACGACACTTTCAGTCACCCTGAGAATGATTTTAATCCAAATGACGCCTCTCAGCGCAAAGTCGCTAGAGAACTGAGCGATGAGCAGGCCTCTTGGCTCCAAGACTGCCCGGTCATTCTTAAAGTCGGACAGATTAGCGGCATAGGCGATGTTCTCGTCGTTCACGGTGGACTGGTCCCAGGCGTTGGCCTTGAGCGACAGGATCTGTCGAGTGTCATGACCATGCGGACTATCGACTTGGACACTCATGTTCCGAGTGCGAGCAAAAAAGACGGCGTGGCGTGGTTCAAAGTATGTCTCCCGTATATTTCTATTCTAGCCCGGTTTCTCACAATGTCTTTAGCTGTACAATAAGTACCAGGAACTGTTGTTAAAACATATTGAGAATTCAGTAGACGGAGTCTACGGCGCCCTGTCTCGCACGACGACCATTATATACGGCCATGACGCGGCCAAATCTTTGAACATTCAAAAGTACACCAAAGGACTGGACTCAGGCTGCGTCTACGGCCACAAGCTGAGCGCGCTCGTCATTGGCAATGATGGGAAACAAGACGTTGTCCAAGTGGGGTGCAAGAAATACGCAAAATCGTAATATCCTGCTTTCATTTCCCTCCGTTGTATTCTTATATAATTAACATGTTATTTTCTTTGGCATTGGTGTGATGTGACTCCTTGGGTTTATGATGAGGCTGCATGTCTGTGACATAGCTGTGAGCATTAGCATTTAATCTCGGGCTTTTGTACTATTTGGTACTGCATAGCTTTGATGCCCCTGTATGCCAGTTTTGATTAATCTACCATGGCAAAGAAAATACCCAAGTTGGCCAAAGTATCCCCCAACTCTGAATTCAGCGATGTAGAAGAGAAAATCTAGTCTAATTCTATAGTATACAAATAATCCAACCAGCCATACAATTGCCGTTTCTATGTACGATATCTATCCTAATAATGACAAAAGGGTATCCCATACTTCCAAAAAGAGAAAAGGATCACCGACTCGGTCCAGGGGCCATTTCGACCCATTCTCCATCTGTTTTCAACACCCCGGCTTTTGTAAAATCTTCGTACCAGAGCCCTCCTAGCGAGCTTGTCTTGACGTATGAGAATCGGAAATACTCGGGTAGATCTTGATGAAGACGAGTCCAGTTAAAACCTAATGTATCCGGGATGGCGTTTTGTCCATCTCGTTCTTCCACGGTGTTATTAGCACTGCTGCTGGTGGCAGAAGAAGGTGCGTCAACGTATACGTGGGAGCGCAACACATCATTTACTAGCACGGCGATTCCGGTAATGCCCTGTGGGAGATCCGTAAAGGAGAACGAGATGCTGGTTCCATCGAAAATGGGTGTAGCGATAGTAGGAAGAAGGCTGCCGATTTGAGCGTCTCCGAGCAATGCTGCGGGCGTTTGGAGAATGCTGTCAAACCCCCAGCGCGCGATGCCATTGACGAAAAATCCTACTAAAAGGCCCTGGTAGATGAGACATGGGCGAGTTTGAAATGCGGTTCCGGGGAGAAATAACAAAGCGAGGATGTAATGATGGATACGAAGATTGAGTTGTGGTAGGACAATCATCACAACCAAAGAACCAGCCATGAGGCCGTACAGCACCAAATAACGTGGTAATTTGCCTTCAGTCCAGATCACCCAGGCTTGAGTGATCACGGCAGTCACTATTACCCCAACGATGATGATCAGTGCTGGAATAGCCCCAGGTTGTTGTTTGATGTCGTGTGGAGTCAGACGCGAGATGGGGATTTTGTCGAACGTATCAGTGTTTAGGGCCGCGACCCAAAATGTTCCAAGCCACAGGACCGTCTTCTCCCATTGTGCAGTCAGGCCGGTTAGTGTGTCTCGAACAGAAAAGCGATATATGGCCCAGCCGACAAAGGCAGCAGGCAGAAAACGACCCATCGCAGTGGAGACAACTTCTAGATAGTCGGAAGAGAATGGAGGGTCTGAGACCAATGCGACTTGAAACCATGATATAAACCAGACAGAGACATAAAACACGGCCGGTGAAGTAGTGCACAGCGAGATTATCGTTGTGAAAAGTACAGATAGCGAAAACAACGGCCACCGGGGGTCGCGACAAACAGCGGTTCCTTTCTCAAAAGTGTATGACAGGGGAAAATAAGAGTCAAACGAGAAACTTGAAATGCCATTCTGCTTCACCGATCCAAATGAATTCTTTTCGCCAGTCCGTCGGAGAATACCGCAACCTCCGGCCGCATTGGTGATGACCCCGGCATGTAACGCAGCACCACAGATGAACGAATCACCCCGATAGCTCTCGGTCTCTGAGGCACCTCCAATGACGAGGCTCTTGTAATTGATCTCCTCGTTGCCTACAGTGTAAGGTTCAAGAATAAGTTCGCCAAGACACCCGGCAGGACATCTGAACGCGAAGCCGTCGGTATCAAAGGGGCGACATGCATCTCCATTAATTCCACAGCGTGTGCTATTATACCTATGTATTTGTGAGAAAAACATGTATATTACGACACAACTAACCAAACCTACCATAGCCTCGATCCACATGACAATCGATTCGGAGCTCCATATCCCGGAACTTCGGGGCGAACAATGGACCAATCCAGAATTGTCAAAAATATCGACGCCCATAGGGCAAGGAACACAACCAAAGCTATCAGTTGCGATTTCTGAGTAGGCAGCCATCGGTCTACCATCCGAATTGGTGCTGTCTGGAAGCTCTTATAGAACGGCTCAATGCGATGTTTGCGCGGAGGTTGTGGGCCTGCAAGGATCGATGCACAACGCCCTGATCGGCGTGAATTGGAAGAGAACTGCGCTCCCATGTCTGCATGGCGAGTGTTTCGCCCACCCAGCAGGCTACGTTCTACCCCGTCATCAGGTACATCAAGAGAGTCATCGGACCGGGCGATTTCATCTATTGCTTCGTGGCTGTCTACATTGACAGCCCTGTTGCTTCGTGTCTCGCCCGATTCGAGATCCTTCATGAGAAAAGCACCCGCAGATTCTGTTCCTTGATTCGAGGATGAATCAGAGGTACCATTTTCTGCAGTCATAATATATATATATATATATAGTAGTTGATGTATATAGACCTTCAAGAGCAGTCAACTGGTGGTGCGCCGGGCCTATTACATGAACTCAAAGTTAGTAAAAGTATCCCGGAAGGAAGCGGGATGAAGTAATCACTTCGGCCGACGTCTTCAGGCAGGCCAGTTTAAATGATGGTAGTAATCAAGCGCTCCGATAAAACATGATGATAATGTCAAGTGGCTAAGCTGGACAAGAGGACAAGTGCAGAGCTGATGCATAAGACAAATAATGCGCTATCGCCGGCACGTGCAAAGGCGGATGCTGATTGGTCGATGGATGCATAACTATGAAGTGAACCCAAATCGTCGATTTTCAATTATTGATTAATTTAATCAAGTAGTACTTAACGTAATAATTAATATTTGCTATTGATAAACCATGTCCATAACAAAAATTGCTAGGACAAGGCCGTATTAGGTAAAAAGATTGGGTATCAGGATTCATAATATGATGAGTGCCGTGGTTTCTCAACTTCTCTAGCTCAGGTTAGAATACTACAGAGTAGTAGTCTTTCAAACATTGTAGCGTCCATACACATAGCCGCTACGAGGCCGGTCAACACGCCAGACAAAATAAATTCCCTGTAAGCTGAATGTCAGTGTCGACCTGTAACATCGACTTTGCATGAACATACGAGCAACCCAGAAACGAGCCAAACGATAGCCGACAAGAAGCTGAATGCCTCGGCAGCTTTCCATCTGGAGCAAAAGTCGTCGTGCAAAAGCCCACCCCAGTCGAAGACAGGGCCGCACGCAGAATCATGTACGGCGTCCACCAGTAGACCAAAGGCTGCAAACCAACAGAAGGATATGACGACATCAACTGTCACAGGGAATTAGGATGTTTTTGTCATTCAGGAAAACAGAAACCTACGTGGCCATACGAAAAAGGTATGCGCAGTTGGGATCAGCCAGACTAAACCCAGCAGCAGGGATAGAGCAGCTATGACTTCGGTATAGATCTCGCGACCTTTCCATGGGTCACCATCGCCTTTGTCTTGCAAGTGGAGATAGTGGCCAATTATTCCGGCAACAACCTAGTGAAGAGGAAGTTAATGGTGGTGTGTGAGGGTATGAGGGTTCCTTGATGAAGCTTACTGCCGCAAAGCCAAGTTCAGCAACGCGGAGGACAACTGAAAAGAGGCGTGAGATAACCGGCATTTTGAGTTGTGACTGGTGAGTATGGAATAAAAAAGTAGAATCTCTGACCAAAATTTTTACGCAAGTCAAGAAATGCAAGAGGGATGAGAGAAGGGGGGGGTTGAATTTAAGCTGTGCAGCCCATATCCTGACATCAGCGGCCAGAATAGACCTGTGGTACAAAAGTTTGGATTTTGCCCTTGCTATTCCATTCTATTGATCTGCAGCTTGGTGACGTAAGATGCTTCAATGTCTAGCCAGTTGCGAGAGGAGTCGTAGTGAAATGCCGCGCATCCGTGGCGGTCGATGGCCAATCCGTCCGCGCAGTCGAGACAGGCCAGATTGTGGCAGCCTGGAATTGGGCGGCCAAGAGTGCAAGGGAGGTCGGAAAGAAGAAACAAACAAGGTGGAAGTCTGTCGAATCGCGATGATGTGCTGTCAGGTGTCAACCGTTGTCGATCCGCAAAATCAAGATCGAGACCCTTCGTCGGCCCAATCAAGACGGTGATGGACGCACCCCGCAAGGCATCAGGCTATCAGCTGATGGTGTGGCTGACATGCGGCAAGGACATAGGCCGATCATGCAAATATTTTGAAAGAATCAAACTCGGATTTTGTGATGGACATGGCAAAGCTGCCATGTGGACGGCGCGTGTGACGACCAGAGATGTCTATCTCCATATGTCGTTGACGCGGCCCGTACCTGATGCGGTTCCACCACGCACTTATCTGAAAATCTTTCTGGCAGTCTTATAGTGTCTGTTCAATGTTATATGTGAGCTTCACACATGGAGCAAGATAGCCACTAAATAAACACGTAAATTTGTGAAGATGTTCATTAGATACTATTACGATATATACCTCCCAAGCCAGTTTCAGAATAAAAGTACATGACAACAAAGGGTACGACCCAATCAATCTTATAGTTTCTTCTCGTTCAAAAACCACTCGAAAACATTTTGAAAGACTGCTTTTCCTCCGGTCTCGATGACATCCCCGTGGCAAGGAATAATCCGATCAAAGTCCCAGGTGTTTATGCGCGCAACGGATTCACCAACGCTCTTGCGGTCGTTAGCAGTGATATACCATACAAAACGCTTGTGCCATGTCGCGGGTGGTGGATTTGCGGAGATCAGCGGACTAAAGATCTTTGTCCAAATGCCCGATGTTGGCGATTCGTTGGTGCGCGAGTACTGCTCCTTCGCCGGGAGGTTGAAGATCAAATCGGCCTGAATCATCGTCTTTGTCGGTTTGTGAAGGAACACGATTTCCTTATTCCCGTGTCCGTCGACGTATTCAATGTCAAATTCCCTGTCGAACTCCTCTGATATGTGGATATCATGCTTGTTGGCCTTGGTGAGAATGTGTGTAAAGTGTGTGTCCTTGTGCTCGGGGTTGCTCTGGCGTTTCTCGTGCAGCCCCTCAGGCGCGATGATATCTGCATCGGGAAACGCTTTCTTCCAGGCAGACAAGTATATATGGTGCTCCAAGTCTGGCGCAGCGATGTATTTGATGTTTCCTCCTTGCGATGCAATCGTCTGCTGGACTTCGGGCGTTAGAGCGACAGGAGATACAACGAGCATATTTCCGGTGGCTAATTTCACTATGGAAGTATTTTCGAATTAGCTATGCGATCCAACTTTCTGGATCGGCAATGACATGATAAATACCAAGCGTGCCCCTCCCTCCAAATTTGATCAAACCAAAGCGCGAAAACGGGACGCTGAAGGTGGTGACCTGGGGTGTTATCTGGCGGATCACCATGACCTTGGTCGGATCGCCAGTAAATAATTTCGAGCTCATTGTGAATGCTCCCTGCAGCTCCAGAAGGCTTTTGATAGTCTTTCTTGGGTGGCTAGGTTGTATAGTTGCGGTTAGAAGAGAAGAGAGGAGCTTTGCGACAGCTGGAAACAGTGATGTCACTATAGTTGTTAGCGACTTTCCTGGGCGAAAACGCTCTCAATTTAAGCGACGCAGGGTACCCCACAACCTTTCGATCTCGCCCTGGAAAACTGGAAAACAGAAAAACTAAATGACTAAGATGATTAAGAACAGTAAAGAGCTTATTAAGAATAGAAACATCGCCCGGGCCTGGCCTCCGGGCTGGAGAGAAATCACTCCCGCCTGCCGAGGTATCTTCCGCATTGGGCAATCGCCGTCGTAGGTTACTTTCTGGCTGCTAGCGTCAAGATGTGCTCATAAACCTAACGAAAGAGATATGGAGCTTAATAATGCATTTTAATGAGGCACAATCTTAGTTGTTACGGCCGGTAGCTTCTCTCTGAAGACAAGAGCTGGGGATCTATACTTCAGATGGTTTCAAAATATCACGGCACTAATTAAAATTGGGCAGTGGTAGATTTTATATAGGTAAAATTATGGTGTTAATTGGCTAAAATTCCGAGGGTATCATCAATATCAACAACAGCAGGCAGATTTCGTTAACCGTACCAGCCTTGCGGCCGGCTATTTTCAACCTCTTCTTCGTTCCGGTGTGGGATGATGCATTTCCTGTTTTTCAGATCATAGACCCTAACCAAGTCTTCCCAAGTATCGAAGTCCAGGCTGAAGACGGCTTGATGTCTCTGGACGCCCTTTGCCTGTGCTTCACTTGGAGCAAACGGTTTTGCTGACTCTGCGAGAATTGTTAGCTAGTCAAACTCCACGACAAACACAACGATAAACTTACGCAAAGTAGGTAAACCTCGACTATCTAAAGATACACCAACAATGCCATCCCTAACAAGAAAGCTTACGTAGAAAATATTTTCCACACTTTGTCCGAATGAATCGGGATTTATGCAAAACCGGAAGAGTGGGATACCCCCATCATCAGAAATATTGTGTCTGTCCATGGCCTCTTGAACCTCTTCAGGAGTGGGTTCCTCCGTCAGTGCACTCAACTCCTCATTAACAGCATTTTGACTTTCTTCTTGAGTTTTCCGCAGAAGCTTGTTGATACTTGTGCACATGGCTGTCAAATTAGACGTCTCTTGCTTGTCCAAATCCTCTTCCGCCAAGTCATGCGGTTGTACCACTCGCGATGTATCAATACGATTAGCCGCTCTTCGTTGCGTAAACTGTCGACTGCGTTTCTGAACTGATAATGGACCAAGGAGGAAGCTGGTCAACGACGGACGCGCATTATGAGGAAAGCATGCTGCTCGGCCCAACCAATCCCAGTTCAATGCATCTCCTTCATCCTCATCACTCTCTGCGCCATCTGAGCGGCGATTTGCTCGTCGTTGAGAACTGCTAGGTATCGACGAAGGCTCAGCTGTCGGGCCCTGGCGCATGAAAGACATGCATTTAGAGACAAACTCGTCAACATCAATACCAGCAACTGCTCCATCCGTCGCCAGCTGTGCCGATTTTTTATACGATAGGTCTGCCGCATTGACCAAAAGATGAGAGTCGACGGTCGCGTCTGATGTCTGTTTGACACGGACAAAAATATCATTTGCTTTCTGGATCGTACTTAGAATACCCTTGTTTCCTGCCTGAAGGTACTCGTTCCTATAGTCTAAATTGTGAGTTAGCATTTTACGGCGTAATTCATTGAACTTGTAGTTTTACCATGCAAATCGCGGGTGAGATTCCGCAAGCTCTTCCTAATCTCACGACGTTCGGTGACATCCTGGTCGGGGTCATAAAAGTCGGAAGTGTGCCGTTGTGATGGCCGCACTTGGCTTTGGGTAGAAGAGTTGGCATTGGAATTTTTCTCGGTCAGCCTTGTCCGCTTGGTAACTGACGACTCCGAGGGCAAGGCGGGGGAGGGCATGGCTTGGTCGCTTTTTCGCTTTGCTCTTTGAGTGACGGGGAAAGTATAATTTTCTTTATCGGAAGAAGACAATGGTGAGGGCGTGTTGTCGAGAAGGGGTTCGTCCACTCTCGCGGGGGCCATGTTCGATATGCGATTGCTCGCTTTGATGGTTTCGCGATAAAACTCGAAGTGCGCTGTGCCGGTAGATTATCGCATAATTAAATATAATCCTGAACTCGTTACTATTGATTATCAAACGCTGAGCCACCTGCGACTGGGAAGGCGTTGAGCGCGGGCTTAGAGCCTTGTTGCGAAACGAGGTCGATAGGCCTTCCTATGATGCGTCGCGGGACGCGCGAAAAGGAGAAACGCGTGATAAGGGTTCACGTGATCAGACGTGGGGCTAATTATAGACCTTATCTCCGCCCAAAGCGGGTTAGGCTTCCCTGGTATTGCGACTGCCAATCAGCGTCTGGTGAAGCTTAAACGGATCACGCATCTCTCTCGCTCGCTCGCTCTCAGAAGTCAGAACTGCTGGACTTCCTCGTGTGCCTTTGTTTGTTGATGGGGGCCTCTAGCATTCCAATCTCACGCTCTCAGCATGGAAGCGTTTACATTTGCGACCTCGACTCAAGTTAACTTTCCCGTGCACGTCAAGATGTAAGGCGGGGCCGCACCTCTTACTGTCAGGTTTCAAAGTAGAGCAGCTAATGGCTTTCCAAGTGGTGCGTTAGAAGGCAAACAAAAACAACTACCGTTTTCGACCCTCCTGAAGAACCCCGAACTGCGACATCTAGCCTCGAACCAAAGTTCTGTGTCGGATCTGTTCATAACAGCCCAGCTATGGTCTGATTCAAAGCCTTTGGGCGTTCCTCTACAGACGTCATACAAGTCTTTCAAGGCGAGCCGGACATGGAACGAATGGCTACAGATGCCAGTGGCTGTCAAGGATGCGCCTTTACAATCGCAGTTAGCCATAACAATCTGGGACTTATCGCCCTTGGGAGGGAGTGCTACCTACGGCCACGATGTCCCGTTCGGCGGAACCACGATATCTCTATTTGATGCTGATGGCAAGTTACGGATGGGAAGACAGAAATGCAAAATTTACAAGAACAAAGCTGCCGATGGCCTCTCTTCGACCACCACCCCAGCAATCCCACCTGCCAAACGTCGGAAGATACACGATTCGGTCCCACTCGACCCGTCCGCCGAAGAACTGGAGCTTGAACGGATTGAAGGGCTTATCAAGAAGCATGAAATGGGAGAGCTTCATCGCATAGACTGGCTGGACCAGTTAGTGTTTCGTCAATTGGAAAAGATCAAGATCAGCGCAGAAGAAGCTGGTAGAAAACGGGCTGCCACGCTACAGGCAATCAAGGGCGCTAGTCGACAGAGAGACGTGGGAGACGAAGAAGAAGATTCGGAAGATTCTGACTTCGATGACGAGAACTTTGTCCTATATGTTGAATTTCCCCGTTTTGATCACCCCATAATTTGGGCGGATCACGATTATCCTGCTCCTCCAGTTTCGTCTTATGCACAGCACGCACAAACCAACCAACATGTCCCCCATAAGCCACCACCGGAAGTTCAGTTGGGCCCGGGAATTGAAGATACGCTCGAGGCAGGCAACAACCGAGTGGTGAGAGTTTATGACCCAGAAGCCGGGCAACCAGGGAATCCCTGTGAAGACAAACACAGGAGGCTTGTCCGAAGCCACAGAACGGGTTCCATGGACCGTGATCTGAAACCGAATCCGAAGAACCGGGACGAGCTGAATGTGATAATATCATACGGCCCGGCACATGAATTGACGGCTGAAGAGAAAGATCTGATCTGGCGATTCAGATTCTACTTGACACGGGATAAAAATGCACTCACAAAATTTGTCAAATCAGTAAACTGGCGAGATGCCAGTGAGGCTCGACAGGCATTGAAAATTCTGCCCAACTGGACTGAGATTGATGTGGATGATGCTTTGGAGCTACTTGGGCCAACATTCGATAACGCCTCTGTTCGTGCATACGCTGTCAACCGTCTGCGAAAGGCGGGCGATGATGAGCTTCTTCTATATCTGTTGCAATTGGTACAAGCCTTGAAATTTGAGAAAACACCGGAAGATACTGTAGAGGAAGCGGCACAAGACTCGTCCCTTGCGGATTTTCTCATTACTCGAGCCGCCAACAATTTCATGCTGGGCAACTACCTTCATTGGTATCTCATGGTGGAATGCGACGAAACGGGTATCGCTAATATTGAAATACACCGACGGTTATTTGCAAGAGTTGAGTTCTATTTCATGACAGAACTGGAGAAGGTGCACCCTGAACATCGAAAGACTCTCTTACGACAGGGTGAACTGATTACTGTCCTGACACGGATTGCCAAGGAGATACGTTTCTCCAGAGAGAATCGTGCGGTAAAAATCGAAAAATTAAAGAAATACCTGAAGGACCCTAAGAATGAAATTGTCAATATCGACCCGCCTCTCCCTCTGCCCCTGGACCCAAGTGTCACAATAACTGGGTGTTACCCCGAAGACTCCAACGTCTTCAAGTCTTCTCTCTCCCCACTTCTTCTCAACTTCAAAACTTCTGATGGTCGCAAGTACCCTGTTCACTTCAAAGTTGGTGACGATCTACGTCAAGACCAACTGGTCATTCAGATTATCACTCTTATGGACCGTCTCTTACAGAAAGAGAATTTAGACCTTAAGCTAACACCGTATCGCATACTAGCGACAGGATCAACGGCTGGGGCTGCACAGTTTATTCCTTCAACATCTCTTTCAGCGGCATCCGCCAAATACAAAGGCTCTATCCTCGCATATCTTAGAGCCAACAACCCTGACGAGTCCGAACCGCTTGGAGTACGCAGGGAGACGATGGACATTTATATTAGATCCTGTGCCGGTTATTGTGTTGTCACGTACCTTCTCGGTGTCGGTGATCGTCATCTTGAAAACCTCCTTCTTGCTCCTGATGGCCACTTCTTTCACGCCGATTTTGGCTTTATCCTTGGCCGAGACCCTAAGCCGTTTGCACCGATGATGAAACTCTGCAAAGAGATGGTCGAGGGAATGGGCGGTGCTGACTCCCAACATTATCTTCAATTCAAACAACACTGCTTTACGGCATACACCACCCTCCGCAAATCTGCAAATTTGATTCTCAACCTATTTAGTCTCATGGTTGATGCCAATATTCCAGATATCAGGGTTGAGCCCGACAAGGCTGTGCTTAAGGTGAAGGAACGCTTTCATTTAGAGCTTACAGAGGAAGAGGCCATCAGACACTTTGAACAGCTGATCAATGACAGTGTAAATGCCATTTTTGGTGTTGTCATTGATCGGCTACACGACTTTGTGCAGGGATGGAGAACTTGATATGCTGTTACTTCTTATACATAATATTTGAATCACTTGGGAGTTCATTCTGGCTAAAGCATTATATATCCGACTCAAGGTGACATTTGAACATTGAAGCTATACACTGTTATTAACGTAACGACAACTAATAATTTTGAGAGAGCAAATCAATTGATATGTCCACATTCCAGATTCGTTTGATATTCTCACAAATCATCATATCAGGAATTTCTCTCCTCAACGTAAAATTTGAGACCTCAGCTAAACGTACAACCACTTGCAACAATACGGGAAATATATAAGAGCCGGATACTGCTAGGTGAACGTCGCTACAACCAATTTACAATTTTCAACCGTTATATAACTATTACACAACCAAAACCAGTCATACAACCGTAAATTTCCCGCTACATTGCAGATTACTTAAATAAAATAAAATTATAGTGTAATAAATTTTAATACATTACTAATTTCCATTACTTTCTTAAATTTTTGCAACTTTACATGTTCAAAAATCTCTCTTAAATCTTGCAACCGTCATACAATCATATAATTTATATAGAGTGTTAATGCACATAGATTTTCCAAAATAGTGGCCTGTAACATTGAAAACAACGCATCAACCCACCAGACATCCAGCGTGTCTTCTCACATAAACACCAAGACCATGCTCTTATATATAACCAAGCTTCCCACCTACATCAACTCCCCAGGTCTAGGCCTCGCTCAGCTTCTTGAGTATATACAATCCCATTTACATAGCCTCACTAACCGGCTCCCATATATTCCCAGTATTGAATATGAAGCCATTCAAAGTGACGCAGGTTTAGTGCAAATGTCGCAGCAAACCCAGGCCATGAATCTTGGTGCAGTCCTATCGAATCAGGGTTGCAGATCCGTGGCATGACTCAATAGTTCCATAGGATACGCATCCGCAGCATATATCGCTTCGTCAATTTGATCCGCTGTCTCTCTTTGAGCATTTTGGTCCTCTTCGTCCTCGGGGGTCCCTTCACGACACGCCCACGCATCGACAAATCGAAGAACTTCACGGTTCCACCATCGCTTCATCACGAGCAGACGGAAAGGTACCAGAGCAATAATCAGCACCGGGAAAGCAGGAGCACCTTTGGTCAGGGTTAGAACGAATATTGCTCCTGTAAGGACCGTCTGAAGAATGGTGTAGAGATGTATTGGGATATAAGACGGCCTCTCAGACTTTGAGTCTTCGCTATGGAGAGTGGCGGGAAGAAGGGGGAGCTCAGAAGGCGGCGTTAAGAGATAAAAAAGCCGGTACAGAATAGGGCTAAGAATTGTGGTTAGTAGGTGTCAATAATTCCATCCATAAGTCCTTCCATACTTTACCGACAAACTCTGCTCCCCCATGAAAAGAAACAGACCAGCAAGCACGCTTGTTGGAGTCAACCCCAAGACTTTCATGAACGGCGGGCTGACAAAAAGCATTATACCTCCGGCGTGCAGAAATGTTGACCAACGTTGTTCATAAACGCCTCGAATCTCACGTGTCTCGGTTCTTTCCTCGCCGTCTACAGCTATCGTATATTGCTCTTTTTCCGTGTGCATTAAAGACTCAGAATGAAGAGGAGCTTGCGGGAGCAGTCCATTTGCCGGAGGGATACCTAATATGCCGCACATCGCTGTCGTTGTCCCTAACAAGACTATATCCCAGGCGAAGCCCCCAGGCTTTCGAGTACCATAGCGGTCAATTGTGCATATAATTGAACTGACCTCGTGGTCGAAGAAGAAGAGTACAGTGATGATAATACCAGGCACGATAGCAGCAAATATCCAGCTTACAGGCAGTTTCCAGAATTCGACGAAGAAGGTTTCTCGATCCGGAGACGTTGGCCGAAAAGAATTGCTAACATTCAATGTCATCTTATCTAGTTGCGCAAGTTGTCCAATGTGTGGGATTCCAATAAAAATGATTATCGATATAGCAGCAGCATACTCCGAAAGTCCTAGACGCACGTATCGATGGAAAAGCGGTCGCCAGGTCTCAGCTGTCGATAAAAATATGGCAAGAAGCATTGTACCAATAGCGCCAATAATAGCGTAGAGGAAAGCCGCGAATGACAGGTTTTCGTGGGCTCTTTGAAGTTCTTGAATCGCCTTGTGGAAATAGATCACGCTATTCAGCAGTGAAAAAATCTCCGTTGAGAATGTCGTTACATAACGCATTGTCCAATCATGCGCATTAAATATAGCAAGTAGATAATGGAGCCAACCGGCATGAATCAGTGACCATGCCATAAAAGGTAAAAATGGAATCTACCTAAGTGGTTAGATATGGATTCGCGATGCTAAACAGAACCCAATTACCTTGAAAGAGTCCTGAGTTAAACTATATATTGTCTCTCCAAGCACAGAGAATGGTCCGGTGACTCCGAGGATAGTCAGTGGCTGTATTGATGTCAAGGAGAAGATTATGCCACAGAGTCCGGTGCTGAGTACGACTTCAATCGTTCCCCAATTAGCACCCGTCAAAACGAAGAGATCACTTGCGAATGTGATTCCGGGTAGAAGATTGGTAAAGAAGACAAAAACCGCAGATGCTAATATTTGCTGGTTGAAGAAGGCCCAGTCGGAAATATATCGTCTCCGAAGGTTGTCAATATCTTGTTTCAAAAGACGAAATGGCCGTAAAGGGCCTCCAGTAGCAACGGACCCTCTCAAGATGCGCCATGTCCTTGGAGTGTGTTTCGATGGGGTGATGATCGAATGAGCGTCTGGGTCGTTGTCCTGCTCAGAGGCATCCGGCTGGCCGGTCTGACGGCGCTGGTGAGTTCTCTCGAGTCGGTGCCGTAGCGAAGATGTTGGCCAAGTGGACCTAGGACGAAATGCCGAGATCAAGGTCATATTAAATCGTTTCGATTCCGTTGTTGGTGTGAGCGAGAGTCTAGGCGTCTAATTAAGTTATCCAGAAGATGTCATCGTTCTTGACCAAAAGCAATTCGATGTAAATTACACAAGTTATGGCAGGTTTTCATGCTGAAGAAACCAAACATTCACGACAAATCCTCACAATAAAAGTTAGCAGCGTTAACATGAGTTTATCAAAATACATACTCATATCCGTTATCTCGGCCTCAGAGCCTGCTGAGATAAATGTATCCGATACGTCATTTGCGACGAAGGTTTCACCGCCTTTCCTTATTCTGCCGACATATTTTCCAGTTGCGAGACAGATTTATCTTATCGCTACCAGGTTCGATGCGCTCGCTTCCTCCAGCGTTTCCTCATGAATCGCACCATCCATAGACGGTGAGTCAATCCTCACTTATACCAATGTCATCCAAGCGTCCGAACTGACACAAACCCACCACACAGCCATGGCCGCCAAATTCGTCCCGCGCACGGTCTTCTCCTTCTCCGAGTCGATTCCGCGGTCGTACTTCTTGGGTCATCATAAAGCCGGCCTGGAAAAAATGAAAAAAAAGGTGGACTCCGTGGACTATGTTATTGAATGTCGAGATATACGAATTCCAGTGACATCGATAAACCCTCTGTTCGAGGAAGCTCTAGGGGGTAAAAAGCGTCTCATTGTGTATACGAAGCGAGACCTACTAAATACCAACAGCGTATTTCGAAAGGTAGAAGGCTTGTCCATGTCACTAGATAAATGCTAATTATGAGCCCGTAGAATAAAGAACGGATGCGCAAACTCGACGAGAAAACCCCCGTCTTTTATACTACTTCCACTTTCGCGTTTTCCGCAAAGCAGATATTGCAACAGTTGAAATCAGATGCACAACGGTTACAAGACTTCGGCTCGTGTCAAGTGATGGTGGTTGGCATGCCGAATGTTGGAAAATCCACGTTGATTAACTGCCTTCGAAACGCAGGGGTGTTTAAAGCTAAAGTCGTGCACACAGGCGCTGAACCTGGTATAACACGCAAAGTGGGAACTCCGATCAAGATCTTGGATGACCCGAATCGATCTGCAGTCTACGTCTTGGATACCCCAGGAGTCTTTGTCCCTTATATGCCTGATGGAGAAAAGATGCTGAAATTGGCGCTTTGCGGCTGTGTCAAAGACACCATTATAGCCCCAGTCACAATTGCGGACTACCTCCTATACCACATCAACAAAAATCAGCCGGTCGTTTACCAAAAATGGTGCGAACCTACCAACGACATTCACCATTTTCTTGAAAAATTTGCCCAGCAAACTGGTCTTCTCGGGAAAGGTGGGATGCCTAATATCGACCAAGCTGCGCTTCATTTCGTACACAAGTGGCGGGCAGGTGAAATGGGGAGCTTTCTCCTGGATGATATACAGCTGGAATTATCTGAGCGGAAAAGAGCTCGTCTTGAAGAGCCTTCCTTCGGAAAGGAGGGGAGACGGGAAGCAAAAATAGAAGCTGATAAAATTGCGGGCAGGCGGAGAAAAGAGCGGAAAAAAGAAGAGCAACAACAGCATGATATAGAAATAACGCCAAACTCGATGTTAAAATAGACTTATATGTACATGTATAATATTACTAATCCCATCACCAAGGATTAATGAACAATTCCTGGAATTGTGTGCCATGGATAGTGAAGCTTTGCCAATGTTAATTGACAGTAAGTGTCAGGCATCAGACGGTCCGTTTGTACACAGCCCAACGATTATGAAATCTTGTCCAGAAGTCTCCGACGTCTCCTCTCGACAAGTTCCTCTTGTACTTCCTCTAGCGTTGGAAGTCTCCATTCCACCCCGTCACCAGCGTCACCAGGCAAAGGCTCCCAGCCGTCTTCGTTGTCGTCTTCGCCACGCTTTACCATGCCTTCTATTGCTTCCTTCTCACGCTTTTGCTCATAAGCCAGTAAAGTCCCATCTTCTTCATCCCGCCCGTATCCAAAGTATGCAGCATCGACATGTTTACGAAGCATTTCGGCAGCTTGTTTACCACTGCCAGTTTCGTCCTCCTCTTCCGGTCTTGTCTTTCTCGCAGCCGCGTCAAACATTTCTTTGACACCAGGAAGTTCTCGCGCCCGACCGAAATATTTGTAGCCTTTACCTCCGCCAGGAATTTCGCGCCCCTCGTCATCATACACTCTTCCACCACCACGCATGTAATTAGGCCCTCCTAAATTCCGTATTTGCATTTCCCACATCCATTTTTCTTTGAAGAGCTTGTTTATTTCGTCATTCAGGTCGCGGATTTGGTAATCGCTCAAACTGGGGTCTTGGATCCTCGACACCTTCCGCGAAATCTCTTTGAGCACCTGGCCCCGCCATTTCTCGGCGGTCGGTATCGAGTCGATCTGTGTGATTCCTTTGGGGCGACGAGTGCGTCCAATATCGAGGATCCCAAGATCAGCTGCCTGTGCCGCTCGAAAGCGGAAAAGCATCGATTGCGCTTTTTCGCTGTTTCGTGCCTGCGCAAGGTATATAGCGATTAGCAAAAAGGCTGCTAGGCCAAAATATTCCAAATGAGCAATTAACTTACCATTTTGACCCAAGGCACGAATGTTAGCTTTTTTTCCCTGCACACTGGGTGTCAAAGACGAATGCGTGGGCGAAGAGGATGAGGTCGTGGAGGTTGGAGTCTTGTGAATTTAAGGTCGAAGAGAACGAAGACGTCGACGCTTTTCGCGCTAATCCACTTTTGGACGGTGTCGTTTGCCCTAATCATTTCACCTGCAGCCAAACATGAAGACGCGACATGGCGGTAAAAGATTCTGTTATATTATATTACATTTTTACCCTGCTTCAAAGGACTTCTCTCTCGAGTCTGAAAAATATCTTCTAGTTAAAATTTATTTACCTTCACCTCTGAATGCCGGCTTAAATGGTTCACTTTTGAATGGTTGTTTTCAATTAAAGCAATACTCCTTGAAAATACCAGCATAATACATACAAAATTCATATAAACATTAATGAACAAAAAGGCATTCAATATAAAATTTGCTTTCGCCTATACATGGACCTTCGATGCCTGATCATCACACAAACAACACAAATGTCTCCAATGTCCTCCCGTAGACGCCACAGCACAAACTATAAAATGTTCATACATGAATGGAAAAACAGAAGCATTAGGCCTCGGATAATTTAAAGAAATCCTTTTGTGTTGCTAAATTTTCGTTGAGGGATTTCAACTGCGCCATTGGCAACGTATACGCCACTTCCACGGCGACTTTCGACCTCGCTCAAGGCGTTCGTTCGACCAACAACACTACCCCTTTCAATGCGGAGTTGTTTCAAACCCTCCAGCTCTCTTTCCATTCGAAGGGCTTTTTCTCGCTCTTCGCGGAGCTCTCGTTCTGCCCGCTTGGCTTGAAGCTGACTTTGAGAATCGGAAGATTGAAGTTCTTCAATGGTCTGGAGAAGGCGCTCGATTTTATCTCGGGATTTATTAATATCATCAGATAACTGGGCGTTCATTTTATCCCTTCGTTCAATTTGAGACTGTAGGTCCTTGACGGTACGATCGACATTTCGAACTGAGCGCTGCTCCGCATTGTACTTAGACTCTTGGTCTTCCAGTTGAGTTTCGAGCTGCTATGGTGTTAGAAACGAGCCAAAATGGTAGTACCATGAGAAAAACTCACCTCTTTCACTCGCTTGTGAAGGAATTTGATATCCTGACTAGCTGAAGAGTATCCCTTGGTCTCCAAATCCATGCATCGGAGCTGCACCTCTTTGAGTTGTTTCTCCAGCGAAGCCTTGTCTTTGAACAGGTGAGCATTCGATTCTCGCTCGGCGGCTAACTCCTTCTGCATCTCCGTGTTGAGAGCTTCAGCGCGTCGCATCTTGCCTACCGCTGCCGCAGAAACATCTTCATGTTGGGCAATCTGTGATTTGAGCTCCAAGATCTCGCGGTCCATGCTAGCGGCATTTCGCATTGAAGGGCTATCTCCATTTGCAAGGTCTTCTAATCGCTCTGCAGCTTCTTGCAACCGAGCTTCAAGCGTTTTCTTGTCTTTGATCAAGATATCACGTTCTGCGGAGACATCATCCACGGATGTACGGAGATTCCGCACCTGAGACAGCAATGACACAACCTTGCTCTGAGCCTCATTATGCGCATTCGCTGCTTGGTCTCGGGAAGTAGACACGTCTTGTAATGTCATTTCCAGACGCGCCTTTTCCTTGGCCCAGGTTGAGCTGTTGAGCACTTCGTTGTCCCATTTGCTGCGAAGATCTTCTAGCTCCTCACGCAGTCGAGAGTTCTCGTTGCGTACATGAAGGACATTCTCACGTTCCATTTCGATTTCATTCGTAAGCGTTGTAAACTCCCGCTGGTATTTTTTTCGCGTTTGCTCTAAAGATGCTTCCTTGTCCTCAATATCGGAGGCTCTTTGGTTTCGGTAATCCTCCAGTTCATTTTGTAGACGGCGCTTGCCTTGTAAAGCACCATCCAGGTCAGCTGAAAGATCTTCAACCTTCTCTTCGTATGACTGAACTTGTCGCTGGAGATCTTCAACAAGCGAATCCATCTGTTGGCGTTCAGCCATTATTGTGGCACAAGTCTCTTCTGCTTCCTTAGCCTGTGACTTGGCAAACTGCTCAGCACGAGCTGCTTTAAGAACCGTGATCTCTGCTTGTTCAAGCTTGCTGAAATACTCATCGGCACGACTCTTGTATAAAGCCAGACTGGAAGTGAGGTCAATGACCTTGGACTCCTCAGCATCGAGCCGGATCTGAAGGTCGGAGAACTCTTGTAACAACTGGTTTCTGCTGGCTGCATCTTGCTCTCTGGCAGATTGGGATTCCTGAAGATCCGAATGAGCGTCTCGTAGTTCTACTTCTAATGAAGTCTTGCTGCGTTTTAGCTTCTCAAACTGAGATTTTGCATCTGTAAGCTCGGCCATAGCGCTCTTGTGCACACCCAGAAGTGATCTCCTAGATTGCTCTTGAGAGGTGAGCAAGTCAAAAAGCTCCTCATGTGACTTGGTTTGTACATCACGTAAGGATAGATCTCCAGACTGA
This sequence comes from Talaromyces islandicus, assembly GCA_000985935.1. NCBI lineage: Eukaryota > Fungi > Ascomycota > Eurotiomycetes > Eurotiales > Trichocomaceae > Talaromyces > Talaromyces islandicus. Next base: position 3,080,645 of record CVMT01000003.1, on the reverse strand, counting down.
ACCATACGTTCCAGTGCAGACACCTTTTTAGCAGAGTCGTCCAGCTTTTCGTGTAGGCGACCATTTTCACGCTCCAGAAGCTGAACTCGGCGAATAGATGGACTCTCATCTTGCCACATATCTCGGACAGGGGTGGAATTCCCGAGCTGGTTTTGCAAATGTCTGTTCTGCATTTCCGTCATTTGAAGTTTGTTTTGCAACTCTTCAAGTTCTGCTTCCATATCCATTCGTTTTTGATAGGTTGTCGTGTCCACAGTACGGTCCGATCTGGCGGAATCCTGTGCGGTCTCATTGAAATTGAATCGTCGGTTAGGAGTTGAAGGGTTCGAATATCTTTTCACATTTTCGGAATTTTTCCGAAGGTGAGTGGGTGATCGAGTAGTGACGACCTGGTTGTTGTCGATCTCCTCCAGAAGCGCCCTTTTGGAAGAGGAATAGCGTGCGTCCATCTCTTTCATTTCATCTTCATGACGACGACGCAATTCCGCTAGTTGACTCTCCGCCCTTGCGTATTTTTCCTCGGAAACACGCAACTCGTTATGTGCCATTTCCAGGAGCTGCGCGAGATCCACCTTCTTTGACAAGTCAGGTTGAACAGCTTCCCAAGACCTAGGGGCTTCGGTAGTTTCTGGATCAAAAACTTTGTGCAAGAGCATTAATTGCTGATGACAGTCTTCGATTTCTTTATGCGATTGATCCAAAGCCGTCTGCAGTTGTCGGGTATTGGCTTGCGCTTGAGCCCGTAGCTGTCTTTCTGTTTCCAAGTTGCGGTTCGCTTCAGATAGCTGGATGGTGGCCGTAGATGATGCTTTTTCTGCATTACGACTGGCTTTGTGTTCTCGAGCAACTTCGTGGTTCAGGTCCTCAACAGTCAGAGCTAGTTTTTCTTTTTGCTTCTCAACAGATGTTATAGTGACTTGCGCATCCCCTAATTGCCGTTGAATTTTCTTGAACTCTTCTTCCAGCTTGGTCTTTTCATTCTGTAGTTGCAGAATTCGGGTTCGCTGGTTTTCAGTAGCCTTCGAGTTGGAACGAGCGATGTCCAAATTCTTCTGTTGTATCTTGTTCAACAGCGCTCGATTATCGTTTTCTGACGCAGTCAACCTCCCCTTGATCGTAACAAGCTCGCGCTCCATTCGCTCTTTCGTCTGGTCATGGCGCTCACGGAACGTTTCCGAGTCCGCAAGCATTTGAGTGAGCTCTTGGACTTGTACTGAGAGTCGAGATTTCTCAGCATCTGCTTCTTGCAGTCTTGCAGACGTGGCGTCTAAATCCTTCCGCAGAATTGCTTGCCGTTCGTTAGCTTGGTTGATAATGTTTCGCTCCATGCTACTCTCTGCATCGAGACGAGCTTTTTCGGCGTTAGCGAATCGTTCACGCAGTTTAATCAACTCGGCTTGGAGTTCTTTCCGCGCCTGTTCAGCAGCTGTGCGAGATTCGGTAGCACGGCGAAGGGTATCTTGCTGAATGTACATCTCCTTCTCTATAATTATCTTGGCTTCGTTTAAGGTTTCGTATTTTCCCTTGAGTTCTGTAAGTTTGTGTTCTCCCAACATTTGGACATCGTCTCTAGACTGTCGCTCCCGACTAAAGTCTGCCTGGAGTTGGAACAGCTGGGCTTTCAAATCCTGGACTTGCTGATCAAGCAGTCTTCTGCTGTGACCGGCTTCTGCGTCTTCATTCATTTTAGCTTCAAGCATCTTCTTTACGTCGGCAGCCTCCCGTTCTAGAGTCAGTTTCTCTGATTTCATTGCGTCCGTCTGTGCTTGAAGTTCGCGGATACGAGTTTGCATATCATTGAATCTGCTAGATAGGGTCGCCTTTTCTGCTTCCAAGGCTTTCTTGTCCTCTTCATGTCGTTTTGTGTCATTGCGGAGAATCGACAACTCGCCGTCTTTGCGTCGAAGCATTTCTTCATAACCTGTAGAAGTCGCCGAAAGTTCAGAAATCTCTTGTCGAATAGCTTTGTTTTCGTCAAAAAGGTCCTTAATCTGTCTTCGTGAACTATCCAGTTCTTTGGTGGTCTTGGCCAGTTTAACATCGAGATCTTGATCGGATTTCAGTAACTTGGTTTCCAGGTCTTGCAGTTTTCGGTCTTTTAGGCCAACTTGACTCTGCAACATTTTGATTTCCTGGGTTAAGTTCTGCAAACGAGAGTCTTTTGTTGAGTGGGTGTTTTCCAGCTCTCTCGTTTGAAATTCCAGCGTTGAGAGACGTTCCTGTAGTTCCTGCTTCTCCGCCTCAAATCTCGCGATGATTTGTCCTGCTTGCTCCAGCTGAACTTTCCTTGCATCAAGTTGTTCTTCGGCTTTTCGCTTTGCTTCGATAAGTTCATCAAGTTGGTCGTCAAGTTTTTCCTGGTCGGCAATGGCTTCTGCTAGCTTTTCAGTAAGCTCAACCTCCCTCACCTGAAGACGCTTGAAGATGTCCTCCTTATCCAGGGCTAGAGCTCGCTCGCTTTCCAGAGTTTGTTTGATGCGATTCAGTTCCAGGTCTGCACGCCGTTTCTCTTCCTCGAGCTTATGGCGATCTGCCAGATCATGTTGCATCTTGACTTCAAGTTTCTGTATTTGCTCATCTCTTCGTTTTACCTCTGCGGCAGTGCGGGTAGCACCGAGCAGAGGTTTCATCTTGGTAAAGAGCTTCCACCAGGGATTTTGTTGCAAATCCAAATACACATGGAAATTTTTCTGGATGATGCGGGTGGCTTCAGCTCTATACAGACGCTTGTTGGCTATTCGCCTCTGAACGAAACCTCTAGCGACGGATTGGAAGCGAGTCATTATTTCACGAATAAGAGCATCGCGCTTTTCTTCAAGCTCTGCGAGAACTCCGGCTCTGAAAAACACTTTGGTCAGACCAACTCGGTACCACGTCTTGTCCATGCCAAGTTTGGTGAGAATCATTTGCGCAGCATTTTGTCCTTCTAGATATCCTTTGGGCATATCACGACACAAAACCTCATACCGTTGACGGAATTCACTAAATAGGAGGCGATTCGGGAAGCCAGTCCGGGCAATACGAATTCCCTCGAGGACACCATTGCAACGCAATTGGTCTAGAACGAGAGGCGCATTGAATAGCTTTGGCCTTTTCTTGTGGTTGGGCAGGATGCATCGAACAAAATGGGGATGCGTGGAGTGAAGCTGGTTCATTAAGCTTGAGAGCTGGTCCTTGTGTCGCTGCGCAACGGTGCGGAAAAGCCCCTTCTTGACCCGGCTTCGGGAGAACCCTTGCTCATCATCTGCATCAACGTAGTCGGAAAACAAGTTTGCAACATGTTTGTCACTGGACCCAGACAACAAGCGAGTTACGTTGTCATTGAGAGGATCTTTATTCTTCTCCAGCCAGTCGTCTGTAGTATACTCGACCTCAGCTGCATAGTGGGTTAAGATAAAGCCCTGAGTCAACCGAGACGCGCGATATTTAGGAGAATTCCTATCCCAAAGAGAATGTAGTTTTTCGGTGAATGATTTGTCGGTGGCTTTCGGCATCACGCAGTCCTCGTCAAGGCATGAGAAGATACCGATCGGGTTTGTCACTTCAATCAAATCAATTGTCGGCTGCAAGTCTTTGCCAAAATCGATGAACTTCCATTCAATCTGCTCTCGGGCATATTCCTCCTGTTCCAGTACAAACATATGGTGATTGAAGAACTGCTGAAGCTTTTCGTTGGTGTAGTTAATACAAAGTTGCTCGAAGCTGTTTTTCTCGAAGATTTCAAAGCCGGCAATGTCAAGAACACCGATGAAAAATGTATCGTCAGTCGTAAGGCTGCTGCTGTCTAGCTGGTTGTTGATGCGGTTGACTAAATCACCAAAAGATCGCTCGTAGATACCTTTCGCCAATGCATCCAGTGCCAGCCTTACCTGCTCAGGCGTTTGGACCTTCTCAACCCACTCTCGACCAGCCTTAACCCTGGGATGCAATAATCCTTTGGCGAAAAGCTCCATGTCCACCCCAAGAAGACGACAGGCTTTATCTAAGCTTTCGTAGGCTTCCGGTGTCAAGGCGGCCTGATCAGCACGGATACTTTCTTTGACAACAGTGATGTTTCCAAGATGCAGAACAGCAGCTACAGTACGTAGGATGCACATTCGATCATTATCGGTAAAATTCATAACCTGGAATGCTTCCATGAGGGCGTTCCACTCCTCCGTATCAGAGACTCCAGCAATCGAATCATTCCCATCCTTGGTGTATGCAAAATCTTCAATCTGCAAGTTGGAGAGAAGAAGGTTTTCCCTAACCTTCCTTTCTGCTCCCTGCAAAAGCTGGTAGAAAATATGGTAGTTACGTTCCCGAGCATTCGGCTTCACCACCCTTGACTTTTCCAGGAGGTACCAATCAATATAAGCGCCTGAAATTTGACCGGAGCGACTGAACTCAATGCGAATGAATTTTCCGAATCGTGACGAATTGTTATTCCGTACGGTCTGAGCGTTTCCGAAAGCTTCAAGGATAGGGTTGGCACGAAGGATTTGTTGAGAAAGATTAGAAAATTGCTTTCCAGCTGATCGAGACGCAGTTGCTTCAGATGTCGCTACTGCTGCGAGGTATTGAATGACCTTCTTGGTATTCTCTGTCTTGCCAGCACCGGATTCACCACTAGGAATTCTCATTAGCATTTTACAAAACAAGACCGCGACAAGACGTACGTGACAAGAATACTCTGGTTTTCGCCTTCTTCTACAAGATTTCGAAACGCTTGGTCGGCCATTGCAAAGATGTGTGGTCGCGTATCTTCCCTATTTTGTCCTTTGTACATTCGCACGTATTCATTTGTGTAGATCGGAAGTGGACAGTAAGGGTTTACTGTCACCAAGAAAAGCCCAGAATATGTCTGTGATAAAATCAGTATACTGCTTGAGAAACAACGCATCTGTTTAGACGAACGTAAATTAGGTCTGACTGATAGCGCAAGTGCAGGTTATGCACAACAGATGCTTCATTGAGATGCGTCAGTTCAGCCATATCATCAGCTTTGTCAAATTTCGCCGGGTTCACTTTATCAACATTCTCGGAGTTGACTTCTCGTTGCTGGTTCAGAAACAAAATTAGCAGAGATCACCACCGATATTTTCCGACATGCATACACTACCGTCTTCACATCGAACTAACAGCTCGCTATTGCCCCTCTCCTCGACTACTTCACCTCTAACAAATGCCTTCTCGGCATCTTTGAGCCAAACGTAGCGTTTGCCTGAGAAGTCATTATTGCCCTCCAGTTCATGTATTGAATCTATTCCTTTTGCAAGTTCTTCGGATTTAATAAACTGCGGCGCAAAGGTTCCGGATGCATGAACACTCTGTCGAAGAGAACTTGATCGATCCCTGCTATTTGGCCCGAGCGCAACTGTCGAGAACTGTGACAGAGATGAGTTTCGCGCATGTGACTTCCTATCGGAGTCTGTGAAGGATGTTGGGAAGACTGCAGATTTCGGTCGTGACGGCGGTACCTGAGGACTAGGAGAGGGTGAAGGAGAGTGACGCCCAAAAGGATTTGTACGCCTTGGCGAATTGCTTAGCGATGAAGGCTGCATTGTCAATATCTCTGAAGCATCCCGATGCTATGATCTCATCGAATAAACAATCGCGTCGGAGGATAAGGACCGAAACAACGAATATAAAAAAGAAAATGGTGTTATAACAGAAAAGCTTCACAATATAGGCATTAGAGCTAATTCCCGTAGTATTTTTGGCGTAGGTGGCAGTCGGTGGAAGACTTGACAGCAGGGTTGATGCTGAAGGTGAGCCTCGATCGGGTCTTTGTTTATGTTTTGCCAAGAGTGACACTGCTCCGCAACTGGCGAGAGCTAATGGCAGCCCGCATTCACCGCACAGACCACCTCGGCAACAACTCACTCGGTACCGGCAGAAACCCCCCACCGCCTACATCACGTGCCGCCCTTAATTTGGAATCTTGCATGAAAGCTTCGCCGACGGCCAAAGTTGACTTGCTTCCCCTAAACCATCAGGCTGCATCCACGCCTCTACCAAAGCAAATCGCATATATAGATCATTCTGATTCCTTATTATACACCCTATAAGATACATACCAGGATCAATTGCTGTCGGCTTCCCTCACCACGCTACGGCCGCGTTGACTCGACCAATCTCTACGACGCGACCAGTCGACTACGTGCTTTCTTCATGGCGCCGCATCAATCGACAAATGAGCAGTGCTTTTTTGGTATGGATGAATAGTTTGAGATTTATTGGCATACCCACTCGCGCCGAGTTCGACCGACGCGTTCGCTATTATCAGATCTGAAA